>CM033798.1:35220014-35235821 GCA_019656835.1 Rhododendron ovatum | reverse complement strand
GAGGTAGCCTATGTGTGAACTACTTGTGTGAGCTGGAGAAGTGCAACTAGTAGATAATTGGGAAAGAGATCGAAGAGAGAAGTGATCTAGAAGGGTGAAGGAAGAAGTAGGAGGACAGAAGAGACCAAGGCAGAGTGTTCTTTAGTCTCCCTATGCGGGGTGTAGACGGGTTTCCCTAGATGGATTAGGTGAGGTTACTCTTTGAAAGAATGTTCTCCTTCCTAGGAATCAATGTTCATCAACTTTCTCTCTATAGGAAAATCTCTTCTCCTGAAATCTGAGGGAATGTTTGGTATTTATAGGCACCTGAGCCGGAGACAGGCAATACAATCACGCCACGTGTCCGTTCCGTATTCCCTAGTCACAAGAGTGATGTCACCCCTCGCGACAGTCCTTTCTTTGTAAGCCACCAAGTTACTAGATCCCCTTCAATTCCTGCATGGGCAGGGTCAAATTTTTTGAGGTTGTGCCCATACCACGATTGAGTCTTTAGGAAGGCCCCTCTGGTCCTGCCTTATGATCAGCAAAATTAGACATCTGGGTAAACTTTGTACCTCTTCGTCTTTCTCGGGTCTTTGGTCCCTTGCTCAGGTCTCACAACCCAAAAGACCCTCGCGATGGCTCTCTCTGGTCTATTTGCCCTAGCTAGCTTATTCTATTTGCCCTAGCTAGCCTATTTGGCTCGTGGGTCCCATCTTGTGCCACATGGTGCTTATTCTTTCTTCGCGTGGTGGTCACTAACCATGTATCCTTCTCACAACCCCTCCAGTGTCATCCCATGAATGGCCGGCCAAACTTCTTCGCGGGTTAATGGTCATAATTTTAACCGCGCCTATAGTGGTGTTGGTCTATTTAACAACATTTTTGGCTTACATCTAGAAATTGCCAAGGGATAGAATTTAGTCGGAAGTAATTACTCATATTTCATGACTGATAAAAAAAAGTAGCAAGCTGTGCACAGCAATGATTCGTGCACAGCAAGCTGTGCACAGCAGCCTTTTCTCCCGCCCCGGGTCGCACAAAGATGATCGGAACCGTTCATTTTGTTCAAAATATGTCGTTTAAGGTCTCTGTAAAAAATGAGCTTCATTCGATATCGTTAGAGGCGTTAACAAAATATCCAAAATCACTTCAGATATCGAATGAAGCTCATTTTTTACAGAGACCTTAAACGACATATTTGAACAAAATAAACAGTTCCGATCATCTTTATGCGATCCGGGGCGAGAGAAAAAGGCTGTTGTGCACAGCTTACTGTGCACGTAGCACAGCTCCTCTCTCATTTTCCTAAGAAAACTAATCTACCTAACCAAAGATTTGCACAGACCTTGGGCTAAACTCCCTGGTCTTGTAGCCACCCTTTTGATGGTGAGGTGTATGGTTCAATTCATGGGGATACAAGGATGGAGCCAAGAGGGACAAGTTGCCGGCGGCCACCATCACAATTTTATTCCAAAAAATGCTACTCCCTCTGTCCCAATTGGATGTCAATTTTTGATATCTGTGCCAATTTCAACTCCTTATATCTTTCAATATGGATTTCAAAAAATATGTAATATGGATCTTGTTTGATAGTCCTCGATTAATTTTATTATACAAAATTTTCAAACTCATAAAAAACATTATAGATTGAAAGATATAAGCGATGAAAAATGACACAGATTTCAAAAATTGTCATTCCTTTTGGGACGGAGGGGGTATTACTATATTGAAAAAATGTATTTTATCCCAAATTATATAGACCCAAGACTAATAATTTTTTAAATTTCTTATTGTATAGAAGAAGTCTTTAATAATTCTCTAGTTTTATTTCAAGAAAAGAGGCCCAAAAAATAGTCCAAAACCAAATTCAATAGGCTAGGTGAAATAGTATGAAACAAATTTCACACTGGGTTTTTATGAATATATACTCTGTGGAAAAAGACAAAAGGGGAAAAAACCTAGAAGCAAACAAACAGAAAGGAATGTATCCACGGCTATGATTGAGTGGCATTGAGATTCACGAACAAACCACTTTCGAAGTACTCAAAAAGGATACATACATTGAGAAGGACATATTATTAAAAGTTTTGATGTCGATTCTATTGACATATAGAATGAGATTCAATCTTTATTTTCGTCCAGAGTCATAACTTCTTCAAAAGATATAGCGAATAATTCAAAAATTAACTATTCTTTGGTATCACTTTCCGAATTCAATTTTCATTTGGATTAATTGATTTTATCACATAAAATAACGATTCTACTCTAGAAGCAAAGGTGTGGGTGGCCAAGAGGGTCCACTCGGAGACTTGGGATCTCAGCACGAAATGCTTGCTTAAAGTCGACTGGCCAATAGGCGAAAGAGAACCAACTAATTTAGTTCTGATCTAAGTAGGCTCGTAAATAGGGAAAATTCTACCCCTGGGATCCGGGGCCTGACCATCAACCGTTTGCGGTCACCCTCGGTTCTGACCACTGCGCATGTCCATGAGAGACACATGCACCTTGCCCGTCCAAAGTGGTTGTGAACCAATCAATCATTCTAGTTGGTCCATTTCACCTCGATCCCAAAGCAACCATGTATAATTGTCTCCATGAATAAACACACTCCCATTTCCCATCATTTGAGTCTCATTGATTTCCCCCACTCATTTATTTTCTTAGTCCATACCACTTTGGGAAAGTGGGTGCCCAAAGTTTCTACTTTGTCATAAAAAAAAATATTACATGATTTGGTGGGCCTCTTTATATATAATACTGCTATGAGTACCGACGGCTTTCATAGGAAAACCATACTGACGGCCGCGCCGGGCTGTTTCAGGCTACTATACTGCCGATCCGAGCCGTCCAAAAATTCTATAGAAAAAACCGAGGGAGCTTGCGCGGAAATCAACGGTATCCGATGTGTATATGGTGTTTGATCTAAACAACCTATTTTTTGTATATACACATATATACATATATACATGAAAAATAGGGTGTTTAAATCAAACACCCTACACATATCGAATGCCGTTGATTCTCGCAAATACCCCCCTCGGCTTTTTTTTTAGAATTTTTAGACGGCTCGGATCAGCCATCCGGTGGCCAGAGATAGCCTGGTGCGGCTATCGGTACGGTTTCCCTACGAAAACCGTCGGTACCTATATCATTTTCACTTGATATATTTAGTGGACGTAGTAGATTAATTTATAACAAGTGCAAATATGGGTCCACGTGTCTGCCACCTGGTCCCTTTCACATGGTCAAAGTTCCCAAAAATTAATCCAAAATTCGCTTCCAATTTCCAAATGGCAGACAAAAGCTGTCTTCCAGTCAAATTACTTTCTCCTATGAACAATGAACTTTTAATCATTGCAGTTGCAGCCGTGGAAAGAAAGTTTTTCACTGGAGGGTCATTGTGTCGACGGGATCCCATATTCTGTGGCTGCTACTCACAGATAAGAGAGAAACGTTATTCACGGAGCTTCCATGAACATCCTCTTCACGGAGGCACCGCTCAATCTCACGAGTTTACTTCGGCTTTTGAAAGTACAGATTTTAATGAAATTTTTTCGGAACCGAACAGTCCAAAGTCCAAACGGACGGCCGAAATTGCGGTCCGTAAAAACTTATTCACAGAGGCCCATGCATAAGTTTTTCTCCGCAGATAAACATATATATTGGCTGTGAGCACACTCTCAACTGAGAGGTCAATAATCAAATCTTATCCGATTCGAGAATTAATTGTTATTTCTCGTTTGAGTATTTCTCCATTCATTTATGGATTCTCCATTGTGTGTTTCTTTGTCAGGTTGTTTTCTATATTAGTTTCGGTTTAATATATTACTGACTCTTTCTTTCTGATCTTCTGAACGGCAAGATTTTATGAACTCATGCATAGTTTGTAGGAATTGATCATCTTATGAATTATAACGTATTCGAATAGCTCGTATCACGTACTCGACAAAAACAAATCTACAAGGTTCACGGTGCTTTCATTTGAATATGTGGGGAACTATTTAAAAAAAGAAAATAAATAAATAAGAGAAGAGAAGAGAAGAAAAATCAATAGTAGTACAAAGTAGGCGAGCTGTCCTACCAATTTAAAGTTTGAGAGCAGATCGATTGAGTAGTGCTCCCAATGCCTGTATATAATCATTGGCTCCACCTATCGTGAAGGGAAACAACTATATACGGTTCAATTAGTCACTCCCTTTTCCTCGAGTGGTTTTTCAATGCCGAGCAGGTATATCCTACGTGATATTTGCTCGGTACATCCGAGCCGTCCGATACACTTTTGGACGGCTCGGATTGAAATCCTCTCTCTCCTCTCACCCAACACTTTCTCTCTCTTTTCTCTCTCGAAATCTGAATCGTTCAAACACGTAACGGACGGCTCGGATGTGCTATAGCGGGCATCACGTGATACCTGCTCTGCACCGGAGAAGATGGAAGATGCATGTTAGTTAAACCTCCCTTTCTTGAAATTGTTAAAATATATATACTTTTTGTTTGGTGGGTATGACACGTAATATAATTAATATAGGTTTATGAAAATAATTTTAATACTCCTTTTACAATAACAACACCCTTTGTCGTCCTCATTAAGAAGTTACCCCAGCACCTTGATTAAAAAAAAGGGCGTTGTAATTATAATAATAATAAAGAAAGGGCCCTGTAATTGCACACAATAATGAACTTCCTTCACATAAACCTAAACAAAAGAAATAAAAAATAAAAAATAAAATAAAGTTGGTGTATCGTAATTTCATTTTTACGTATACATAAATTTATGTAATTTCCTCAACTGAATGGCCCACTTTCAAGATATGCACTCGGTAGAAGAAGTTGGCTCAACAGTTGGAGTAATTATTTAGTGCTACTGGAGTACCACGTTGTATTGCCTAAGTGGTATTCCTAACTATTTACATAACGACAAATCGTGGGGTAGGAGTAGTAGGCCAAACATGGCTTACCTCGTGGGCCGGACACACCCTACAGAGGTTCTGTCAAAAAGAGTTTTCCACCTAAACCAGACAGTATAATTGGGCCAACAGTTAAAGCGATGATGGGAAAAATTATCAAATTAAGAACATTGGTTGATGAGTACCCACTTGTCATCATTTAAACGTCATTTCTTGATTGTTAATTGAGAGAATAAATACTGTAGCAATTGCTTGTGTTCCCTTCATGCCCACAAACATCAATTACTCAAGTAACAAATGCTGAGAGTTTTCCAGGTGTGGCAGACAAAATTAGGGTTTCCCCCACAAGACCCGAGTGTACGTTTAACGTCAACTTGATCCCCTCAATTAAGCTGAATTAAAATAATGGGGATTCCAAATTATGCCACGATAAGTGATGCATGTGGCTGCGCACTTGTGCGCCACCTTTGCAACTTGATCAACTAGTCGCTCAATTGATATCGTCTCTAGTTCGACTTCCACTAAGAAAAAAATTGTTTTGACAATTCTTCCCCACAAGCGAAAGTTAGTGCCAAATGGCTATTGAAGGACACTCCAGAACCTGCGGTTGCGGTTGTTATGGTAGGTCAAGGAACAAAAGTTGTGGAAACGATTGAGATCCTCTCTACCTTTGAAATCTGTCTCAGTACCCTTCTTGATGGACGATGATCACATGGATTGGATCCATGTTAGAGACAAGCCGGAGGACTAGAATTTAGAAACGTAAAAGCATCTTCAGGGAGAAACAAACTCTTATGCCAAATATAGAGCTTTCGTAAGCTATCAATTTATAAGATTTGAATTTACTACTTTTATTTCTTGAAAAAAGAGAGTAAATTTTGCTTTTTATATCGATGAGTTGTCAAGCTAAAGAGTAATTTGTCTCTTCAATTTTGCATTTAATTCGGAATTGTTTCCCTCAACGATTACCTGATTCAATAAAATATATTCCATGAACCCTAGAAGAAAAGCGATTCAAATTATTGAGGTAAACTCTAGGATACTCTCCTACTCTCTCCGTCCCAAAATGTTTGTCTGGTCTACAAAACGAGAACATAAAAATAATACATTTTTTGCAAAAAAAAATTAACAATTCACTAGATATCAAGTTCTTTTAATTTATGAAAAAAGTTTAAAGTTTTTCTTGAAAGAAATACATTATTTTTGAGTCTTTATTTTACGAACCGAACAAACATTTAAGGACGGATGTAGTATATGCCAATTGTACTATGCATTGATCTGATCGATGGTCGCCACCTGCAAACTTGGTTCTTATATAAACAAGTAGCAAAGAAACAAACCACATGATGTGTTTGGATCTTTTATTCATCAAGAAAGAAATCTTCATTTTTGTTTTCATAGTGAATAAGAAAATATTTGGCTCTGACCATCAAATCATGAGATTTAAAGGATTCCACTTGATTATCAATCAAATCTACAATACTTTAAAATAAAATCCCAAACCTGATGATGCCTAGGCATAATGAATCCAAGGGCCTCAATGAGAAAAAAGGGGCTCGGTTCGAAGAGGATTGTAAGCTGAAAGATCCACCAGACTTTTTGTTATTTAAAATAACTAGCGTATACCTGTGTCTAAAGGCACGGTTCGAATAATCAGTATACGGAAGTAAATACTGAACTCGCGTGTAATATACGGCTCAAACAATCATCACACGCAAATTAATACTAAACTTGCGTTCAATATACAAACCCATGTCCAACAGATTCAACTATGCGATAAACAATAACGCAATATATCCATTGATAACCATCATAATCTTAATGAAAAGGAAATGGATAGCAAATATACAAAGAATGATGGATGAACTCACCTTGGTGGTTTCAGTGAAGTAGATTTTGATGGTATTAAACATTCCGAGAGAGAGAGAGAGAGAGAGAGAGAGAGAGAGAGTAAAGAAGAATGTGAAAATGATATGA
Organism: Rhododendron ovatum; assembly: GCA_019656835.1. NCBI lineage: Eukaryota > Viridiplantae > Streptophyta > Magnoliopsida > Ericales > Ericaceae > Rhododendron > Rhododendron ovatum. The sequence continues at coordinate 35,228,955 of CM033798.1, read as the reverse complement.
GCGATGTATAGAAAATTTTATTTTCGGTGATTTTCGTTATGTACGTTCGACAGCCTAGAAATAAGAAAAGGAATGTTGGCTTTGATTTCAATGATCTCAGTGGTTTTGATTTTGATTTTGTATAAAGATTATATATGATTTTGGTTTTCATTTGAGTAATGGCTTAATAGGTGGTTTTGAATACAATGACTTAATGGGAGTAATTTATGGGGGAGAGAGAGAGAGAGAGATGTAGGTTAGTAATACATTAGGAAACGTTCATTCTTTAGGTTAATACATTAGAAAACCTTCATTCCTTTGATCCAACGGCTATAACTTTATCACTAAATACGATTAAATGACTGTAGATGCATCTATGTTTGTATGTGTAGATATTTTGGTGAAAAACCGTTCTGTTTTATAATATAAATATAGATGTCTACTATTTAATCTTTAAAGAACAGGATGAGAGGATTTTTTCCTAGAATACTTTACCACCATTTTTCTTCTTGCTTTCTTAGTTCAACAAACCAAAGGTGCATAAAGAATTGAGAAATATTACAATACCCACTTCTATGTAGGTTGTATGACATGGATCCCTTGAATCTCCTTGACTTTACAACGTTTGGCATAAAATTTCGTAACAGTAGTCTTGAATCCATAATATTTTTCATAACCCTTCCTATGTGATAAATTTTTATGTTGATCGATGTTATGATTTCTTAAACAGTATTTAGGAGTTTCTGCTTAAGTGTTGTGAATATCTATTGAAAATGTTATACACTCAAAGGATTCAATAAGATGCATACCGCCGAGCAAAAAAAAAAAAAGGTGCACACCGTACACATTCAAAGTTGGATGTGTATTGTGGCATTTTCTCAAAGAAGTTAACTACTTTCTTCCCTTCCAACTTTCTGTCCACTTTTTCTGCTCCTCCCCCTGGAAAATCATAGAAGCAAAATGACACTACTTAAGCAGAAAATGGAAACAAAGTTGAAGGGCTAAAATAGCACGTATTTTGCTTCCACAGCCCGGCCTTAATGCCAAGGTTTTATCGGCCATTTACATGTCTAAACAACCAGATTAATTGATCTGTTGTATTTAGCCCATCAAGGAATGTTCTTGATATTTATTGGGCCGGGCCATGATACAATCCACACTTGAGTACGATTTGAAGGATTAGTCACTGGGCCAGAAAGAACTCTTCCTGAAACTTTAGGGTGGGATGGTGGCCCTGAATTCGGGAGAGGATTCCGTCCAGTTTTTGCTTCCAACCAGTCCGGTTTGATTTTGAACCATTTGTGAACCCTTTTCGAGCTCACAACAAGAATCGGAACCGTTTATTCTCTTTTTAAAGCTCATCGAGAACATTAAACATGCCAAAAATTACGTTGATTGGATATCGTTTGATATGACATTGAAATGCATTAAGTTTGTAAGAAATAAGTGTGCAATGCTGGATTGCAACCCATTTGACACATTAATCTATTAGTTTACTATTAATGGATACATTAATGATTACTAATGATAGTATTCAACTCTAAGCATCATAAGAGCATCCACATTGTAATAAGTAAATTGGTATGGATAAGCAAACTTAACAACAATGCTAAAAAAACACCACACATTGTAATAAGCAAAGTTACAAGTCTTTTAGCAAATAACCAAATTCCACCCATTCCATAACCAAACTTAACAACTTTTACTAATAACCAAAACTCAATAACCAAATCCAATAACCAAATTCAAAACTAAAAAATTAAAAAACACCTCTTATCCATACCAATTTATGCCACGATAAGTGATGCACGTGGCTGCGCACTTGTGCGCCACCTTTGCAACTTGATCAACTAGTCGCTCAATTGATGTCGTCTCTAGTTCGAGTTCCACTAAGAAAAAAATTGTTTTGACAATTCTTCCCCACAAGCGAAAGCTAGTGCCAAATAGCTATTGAAGGACACTCCAGAACCTAAGGTTGCGGTTGTTATGGTAGGTCAAGAAACAAAAGTTGTGGGAACGATTGAGATCCTCTCTACCTTTGAAATCTATCTCAGTACCCTTCTTGATGGACGATGATCACATGGATTGGATCCATGTTAGAGACAAGCAACTAGAATTTAGAAACGTATAAGAGCATCTTCAAGGGAGAAACAAACTCTTATGCCAAACATAGAGCTTTCGTAAGCTATCAATTTATAAGATTTGAATTTACTACTTTTATTTCTTGAAAAAAGAGAGTAAATTTTGCTTTTTATATCGATGAGTTGTCAAGCTAAAGAGTAATTTGTCTCTTCAATTTTGCATTTAATTCGGAATTGTTTCCCTCAACGATTACCTGATTCAATAAAATATATTCCATGAACCCTAGAAGAAAAGCGATTCAAATTATTGAGGTAAACTCTAGGTTACTCTCCTACTTTCTCCATTCCAAAATGTTTATCCGGTCTGCAAAACGAGAATGTAAAAATAATACAATTTTTGCAAGAAATTTTTTAATAAATTTAACAATTCACTAAATATCGATAAGTTCTTTTAATTTATGAAAAAAGTTTGAAGTTTTTCTTGAAAGAAATGCATTATTTTTTAGTTCTTATTTTGCGAACCGGATAAACATTTTAGGACAGATGTAGTATATGCCAATTGTACTATGCATTCTGATTGATGGTCACCACCTGCAAACTTGGTTCTTATATGAACAAGTAGCAAAGAAACGAACCACATGATGTGTTTGGATCTTTTATTCATCAAGAAAGAATTTTCATTTTTGTTTTCATAGTGAATAAGAAAATATTTGGCTCTGACCATCAAATCATGAGATTTAAAGGATTCCACTTGATTATCAATCAAATCTACAATACTTTAAAATAAAATCCCAAACCTGATGATGCCTAGGCATAATGAATCCAAGGGCCTCAATGAGAAAAAGGGGGCTCGGTTCGATGAGGATTGTAAGCTGAAAGATCTACTAGACTTTTTGTTATTTAAAATAACTAGTGTATGCCTGTATCTAAAGACACGGCTCGAACAATCAGTATACGGAAGTAAATACTGAACTCGTGTGTAATATACGACTCAAACAATCACCACACGCAAATTAATACTAAACTTGCGTTCAATATACAAACCCATGTCCAACAGATTCAACTATGCGATAAACAATAACGCAATATATCCATTGATAAACATCATAATCTTAATGAAAAGGAAATAGGTAGCAAATATACAAAGAATAATGAATGAACTCACCTTGGTGGTTTCAGTGAAGTAGATTTTGATGGTATTAAACTTTCCGAGAGAGAGAGAGAGAGAGATATATAGAGTAAAGAAGAATGTGAAAATGATATGAGCGATGTATAGAAAATTTTACTTTCGGTGATTTCCGTTATGTACGTTCGACAGCCTAGAAATAGGAAAAGGAATGTTGGCTTTGATTTCAGTGATCTCAATGGTTTTGATTTTGGTTTTGTATAAAGATCATATATGATTTTGGTTTTCATTTGAGTAATGCCTTAATGGGTGGTTTTGAATACAATGACTTAATGGGAGTAATTTATGGGGAGAGAGAGAGAGAGAGAGAGAGAGAGAGAGAGATGTAGGTTAGTAATATATTAGGAAACCTTCATTCTTTAGGTTAATACATTAGGAAAGCTTCATTCCTTTAATCCAACGGCTATAACTTTATCACTAAATACGATTGAGCGACTGTAGATGCATCTATGTTTATATGTGTAGATATTTTGGTGAAAAACCGTTCTGTTTTATAATATAAATATAGATGTCTACTATTTAATCTTTAAAGAACAAGATGAGAGGTTTTTTTCCTAGAATACTTTACCACCATTTTTCTTCTTGCTTTCTTAGTTCAACAAATTAAACCAAAGGTGCATAAAGAATTGAGAAATATTACAATACACACTTCTATGTAGGTTGTATGACATGGATCCCTTGAATCTCCTTGACTTCACAACGTTTGGCATAAAATCTCGTAACAGTAGTCTTGAATTCATAATATTTTTCATAACCCTTCCTATGTGATAAATTTTTATGTTGATCGATGTTATGATTTCTTAAACAGTATTTAGGAGTTTCTGCTTAAGTGTTGTGAATATCTATTGAAAATGTTATGCACTCAAAGGATTCAATAAGATGCATACTGCCGAGCAAAAAAAAAAAAGTGCATACCGTACACATTCAAAGTTGGATGTGTCTTGTGGCATTTTCTCACAGAAGTCAACTCCTTTCTTCCCCTCCAACTTTCTGTCCACTTTTTCTGCTCCTCCCCCTGGAAAATCATAGAAGCAAAATGACACTACCTAAGCAGAAAATGGAAACAAAGTTGAAGGGCTAAATAACACGTATTTTGCTTCCACAGCCCGGCCTTAATGCCAAGGTTTTATCGGCCATTTACATGTCTAAACAACCAGATTAATTGATCTGTTGTATTTAGCCCATCAAGGAATGTTCTTGATATTTATTGGGCCGGGCCATGATACAATCCACACTTGAGTACGATTTGAAGGATTGGTCACTGGGCCAGAAAGAACTCTCTACCACTCCTGAAACTTTATGGTGGGATAGTGGCCCTGAACTCGGGAGAGGATTCCGTCCAGTTTTTGCTTCCAACCAGTCCGGTTTGATTTTGAATCATTTGTGAACCCTTTTCGAGCTCACAACAAGGATCGGAACCGTTTATTCACTTTTTAAAGCTCATCGAGAACATTAAACATGCCAAAAGTTACGTTGATTGGATATCGTTTGATATGACATTGAAATGCATTAAGTTTGTAAGAAATAAGTGTGCAACGCTGGATTGCAACTCATTTGACACATTAATCTATTAGTTTACTATTAATGGATACATTAATGATTACTAATGATAGTATTCAATTCTAAGCATCACATAAGTATGAGCATACACTAACCATCGGCAATCGTCGGCTACGTATTTTTTTACTTAAAATGGGCAAACCACTTAGTATTAACTAATCAAATGACAAATTAGGAAAGCATTCAATGATGTAACACTAAGTATAATTTAATCAAAGTAAGGATAGAATTATTAAAAGTAGGTAAAGGCCCTTACTAAAATTGTCTAATTTCAAGTGGTTTAGTGGGTCGAAAAGAAACTCGGCTGATTACCAAGTGGAGACTATCCTTACTTTGATTAAATTATACTTAATGTTTTTTATTATTTTATGTAACTTCATTGAATGATTTCTTGATGTGTATCAATGTGTCAAATGAGTTGGAATCTTTTTCTTGCAAACTTAATGCATTTCAACGAGCTCTAAAAAGTGAACGATTCTGATCATTATTGTGGGCTCAAAAAGAGCCCACTAATAGTCAAAACTGAACCGGACTGATTAGAAGAAATTGGGCCCCTAAACTCACTGCTCGTTTTGAAGTTCTCTTGTGTCTTGACTAAGTAGAGAGTGAGAGAGATTACTTAAATTACAGTACATTATTTTCTTGTACCCCACACTTATTTTCCCAAACGGGCCATTAAAACTTAAAAGTCATGACTTTGTACTTTGTACTGATTGGATAGTTTCGGCTGTTGGACTCGACAGAGTATACAGCTCGTAGTCCCTAACCATTTTTTACCATGGCCAAACGGCAGATTCAGGAATTTTTGGCAGGGTCTTCTGAAATTATCTTTAACCCTAGCAGCTCTATTAACATACAATATATATATGCACAAAATTTCATATGTAGACATAAATAGTATGTTAAAAGAAATTGTAGGGAATATGTTGGGGTTAACCTTCTCGAAAATATGTTAATCTTTAATTAGGATGACATGATGAGATTTTCTATCATATAGTCATAAATTCGAAGGAATATTATTAAGTTAATGAGGTTTGCAATGTAGTTGAATTTTTTTCCATAATTCTATAAGCTAATTAGAAAAAATAATAATTATTGTTATGAATGCGAAATTAACACATTTAAACCATCGACAGTAAAAATGGAGAAAGAACACTGAGCATAATACTTTCACCAATAGATTCTTATTTTTCTCTTTCTTTTTTCAATTTTTTTTAATTATGATTATGAGCTTTATTTGGGATAATGTCTATTCAAATATGAATTACCTGAATTGCTAGACTGTAATTGGTTTTGAGTTGAATGTTCAATTTTTTTGGGTTAGACGTTCACGACTATTAGAATTGGGTATTCATTGATACTTGAGTTGGGTTCTCAAAGAAGACTAGTTTATAATTGGGGAAATAATTACCAAAGACGTGTTTTGATAATTAATATCCGTCAATAACATGCTGATGACATTTGTTAATGTTGAAAAAAATCCTTGACGGGTATTAATTATCAAGCTCGTCCTGGGCCGTCATTTTTCCTTTATAATTTTTACATGTATCATAAGTAGAAAAAAAAATTGTTCGGATGTTCTGTTAACCATTCAACAACCATAGACCACTAGTCCTAGATTGCTTTTCTCGTTTCCTTATTTAAGACAGATCTAAGACGTGATATCTTTGGAGATCGGTTAATGTGGATTCGCCCCCATCCTAAGAAACGTGGAATTCACTCACAAGACACATCATAGCGCTCTCCGGTCCCCTTATGAAAACTTCATCATTGGGTTAGCCATATACTTTCGTTTTTTTTAATATAGGGTGTCTTGGGCTAACTTAGGCACACCTCGGATTAATCCCTACAGTTATTTCGTAGGCTTACGCGCATGGGTGATGTGGCCCTATGAATTGATGGGAAAGAGAATCGAACTTGACAAAATTGCTCATGTAAGAGAGTAATTTTATTTACCCTCAGCGAGAATATGCTCATTCCGTATCAATTTTCTAATCAAAGCCATACAATTTTTCCAGATTCATTTTTTAGAATACCTTGACAAAATTCAGCTCAATCGAATAACGATAAGTGTTTCATCTAAGAATTTATTTATTTTCTTTAAAATTCTTAACTGGAAATTTGAACTTTTAGATCAAAGTTCAAACGCTTACCTATCTAACTCCTATTAAAACAAATTCTTCCATAGTCTCCTAACAAATAAATTTAGACAACATGAGCTATTCTGATTATGATAGTGAAATGCAGTATAAGCATATCCTCGCGAGGGTAAACAAAATTACTCTCTATGTAAGAATAGAGAAATTAATTAAACTACTGATTTTTCACGCTTTTACACCTTACGGCGGACGAGGTGTGAACACACTACACCTTATGTCATACCTTAGTCTATTAGGGTGCATTTGGTAACCTTTTCCCTTATATCTTACCTTAGTCTATTATGGTGCACTTGGTAATCTTTTCAGTTTTCAATTTTTTATTTTTAAGAAACTAGAAGTAGAAACAGGTTTATGTTTTCATAAAAACAAAAACAAGAAACATGTTACCAAACAAGTTTATAAAAACTGATGAAAACACCTTTTTTTAATTTCCATAGTTTACAAAAACTATAAAAAAAAATTATGAAAAACAAAAAAGTAAAAACTTGTTACCAAACAAGTTTTCTTCAATAGTTTTCAAAAAAATAAAACCAAAAATCAAAAATTGAAAACTAAAAGGTTACGAAACGCCCAATTAACTTTTACTTTTGCCTTTTTCCTAAAACCAAACTTCTGTCCATCAAAGTTAGTCGGAGAATCACTACCAGTGAAGTTGGTTGCTTACCTCCCTCCTCTCAGTGGTGATCAAGATTCGAGTCCCACGGGAGGCAGAGCTATGGATAGTCTCTGGACCCTCATGTGCTAACTTTAACACCCTCCACTAATTCCTGCTGATGTATATAATATTAAAAAAAAAGGGTTAAAAAGTCGAATTAATGTTTTTTTTTTTTAACAGCGAGTTAAAAAGTTAAATTACTTCCTTGCCCCCTTTTCTCATTGCAAAAATTTGATTCCTTAGATGATATTTCCTTCTAGATTGGCGACACATATCACATCTGGGCTTAATAATATCTTGTGAGGGGGCCACAAGTTTTTGGGACCGCGAATTTAATATCTCTGCCACGCAAGTCTATGACCCATCATTGTCCACTTCTTGTCATGGTGCGACAATAATGGCGAATACAACCCAAAGCCAAAAAAAATCTTGAGATATTTATGGACATGTCCTATGATAAATTGTTTCCATAACCGGAATTGCCAGCTTATTAAGGGGTGGTTTGGTAATTCAGCCAGAAAGTTTTTTTTTCATTATTCAAAAAAGATTCGTATTTGTTAGTTTTTTATCGATTTTTGAGGACCATTGCTTATTCATGACGATAAGAATTTAAAAAGTAAAAAATTACGATTAAAACTCTAATTTTTTTAATAAAGATGAAAATAAGTCAATTTTTTCGTCTTTATTAAAAAAATTGGATTTCGAACGAATTTTTTACTTTTTAGATTTCTTTTATCATGAAGAAGTATTAGTCCTCAAAAAATCGATGAAAAACTAATAAATGCAAATTTTTTTGAATAAAAACAAAAAAGCTTTCTAGTTTAATTAAAAAGCCAAACGACCCTAAAACAAGAGTTAAATTGATCACCCTTAAAAATTAGTGTACGATACTACTTTGATATATTAGACGACCACAAAATCTTGTAATCGAACACCAAAGAGAATCGTAAGCAGCACCATAAAAATTCATGCCTTTTGGACCTTCTGTTGTCTTTTTTTTTTTTTTACACAAAATTCATAAATAGTATCATAAACATTCCTAAACAATACCATAAAATTCATAAGGTACGCCACCACAAAATTCGTATTTTAGGCAAAGAAAAATCCATAAAATGAGCCACAAATTTCGTAATGGGTGTACCATAAACATAAAAATAAAACGAACCACAAAAAATCATAAGCCACAAAATTTCGTTAAATGAGGCTCAAAAATATGTAAAAACGGTGTATGATGAGTAATATTTCACCTAATATCTATCAACATTGCTACAAGTACCGATCAATATCATATCAACAGGGTTCCGACGGCCAGGCGGCCCAC
>CM033798.1:35002914-35219914 GCA_019656835.1 Rhododendron ovatum | reverse complement strand
TGCGATCCCCGCACAAAATCTAAGTTGTTCCATAATTTTTTTTTTAAAAATCAAGTGGGTGTCGTGAAAAAATAGTTCAATCCAATACGTAAGTGCTCGATCATTTTTTTATTATTTTTGCTCAAAAATAAAAATTTTGAATCGAGCACTAATGTATATCAAATTGAACGAATTTTTCCGACACTCACTCAATCTTTTAAAAAAATTATTGAACGACTCAGATTTTTGATACGAGGGCCGTAGTGAACCCGTGTGGTCTACCCATCGGTATGGGTATCTGCCGGTCCCTGTAGCTTTATTGAATTTCTATACCACGGAAAAGTCTATGGGCCCATCATTAAATGTCCACTTCTTTGTCTTGTGCAACGCATGCGATAATGACCGCTTCTTTGTCTTGTCTCGTGCAACGCAAAAGCCTTGAGATATTTATGGGCATTTCTTAAGAGTAAATTGATTCCACAACCGGTATTGTCAACCCATTAAAATGGGCGCCGTCCAAATTAAACCAATCAAAGTATACACTGTTCCATTCCAAATCCAATGAACTAACGAAAAATTACAACCTCATTTTTTTTTTTTTGGTCGAACGGAATGGTAATTATACAACCTCATTAGTACTAATATTATTATTCAACCTTAAACACTTTTACACACATTCGCATCTTCTGGTGGGGCCCACATTGTGTGATCCCCAAATGTTAATATAATTGAGTTTATGTAAATATTTGTCCAAGTGTTTGTGATTGTAAAATGATTGCACTTTTTAAACGCTTGCATTTGTTTAGGTCCCACACGCTGCATTGCATTTTGTGCGAGCGTTCTAGGGATTTGGAAATCCTATATTGGCGGATCCAGTCGTCCATTTTGGCACAGACAACTTGGATTTAATCCGAACTCCTATTGATTTGGATCGCTCATTACTCGAATTAAAAATCGAGCCGTTCGTTGTCGAAATAGACAGACAGATCGGCCGCACTACAACCCTATAGAACAGCTCACCCTGCAGGACCGTCGGATCCAAGATTTTTGAACACTAAAACACAAAAAGTAAAATGTGGTTATCAAAAAATAAAGTGCCAAAATCAATTACCCTCTTAGAATTCAAGTTTCTAGATCAATGAAATTTTAGCTCCCTAGAATCTAAAAAATATCTTGATAAGAACTTTGAGAAGCACTGAGACTAGCTTTTTGGAAGTTAAAATTTCAAAATCACCTACTAAAACATTGCGTAGACACATGCGTACGTTGCCTTAATTGGACAACTGGGTATCCACCCATGAAATAATTGACCCGGTGGGGCCACACCATGGTTATTCCTGGTAAGTACTTATATAGTAATTAGTTACGTCATGAGTTTATATATTCCCACCTGCAACGAATGTGATTCTATTTGTAATTGTTGGGATTATTTATTAATTAAGGTCTATAACTGAGTTAAACTTATAATGATTGTGAAATTATTTTCAATAAAATATAATTCGTGTTAGTGTATTTTTCTACCACGAGGGACCTACATGTGATCACAACTTACGTGGGGGGAAATTGTCATGATTACCCTCATCAAGAGAAACAAAATTACAAAAACGATGAGTGAAAGGAAGACAGTTTGGAATGTGTACTTGGCTTTGTTAATTTGGAAGCAAATGAAAAGGAAAGTTCCAAATTATATGAATGGGATCAGACTGGGGCACGTATTTAATTTCTCGTACATGTGAAAGTCTTTACGCATGGTGAAAACCGTGTACCTCGTGTACAATAAAGAGAGGTGGCAGGTGAGCGTCAAAACTTCGATTTGTCGGTTATGGTAAAGAGTAAAAATTCTTTCCACCACACGAGGAAACCTTTGGTTTTCTACCACAGCCCGTTACGGATCCCACTAAATAATTTTTTATTATAATCTGAACCGTTCATCTTGTACAGCCTATATAATAGTATATGCACGTAAAAATGAGTTTGATCGGACATCAATAGGTATATTAAAAATTAAATTTCGGTTTAGGAAATGGATTGCCATAAACAATTTAACTTCAAAATCTATGATGCTCCATTCTGTAAACCAAAATTCAAGTTTTGATATACCTATTGATATCCAATCAAACTCATTTTCTAATGGGTATACTATTCTACGTGTTCTACAAAATGAACGGTTCAAATTATAACAAAAAAAAGTCTTATAAGGCTCACATACGGTGGTGGAAACCATGGGGTTTCCACCTATGACGGATAGAATTTATACTCTATGGTAAAACGCATTTGGATGAAATTTGGCAATGGGAAACACGATTATCACTAGATATTTCCCATGGTAAGGCATGGGCATCGTTCAATGCATGTGAACTATAGCTGGGACTCGGGGATCCTGCCGTGCTCAACACACCGCAGACAGGTCCTGCTAAAACTGTGCCGTTCTGCACCCTTCTTGCTTTCCCCATGTTTGATCCTCTTATTTCAGACCAATGAAACAAAATGTGGTCTTCAAAGCTTGAGGGAATCAAAGCTAAAATTCAATATAAAGCTTGTTATGAAAATATAATGCCCACTAAGATAAAGCTTGAGGTTTGATTAAGAAACGGTGCCTGGCTTTTATCGTTTTCCATTATTTATGTTTATTCCTATTCCAGAAATCTTTTTTTTTAAAATAAATAGCTTATTTCACATTTTCAAATTCAAAAATAATGTAAATGAAAAATAATTTTTTAATTTTTTTTTGCATCGTATAAAAGATCTCATCGAGATCTTTCAAATAAGATTCATATTGCATATTTTTAGATTTTAATAAATTCATAATTTTTGAATTTGAAATTACCTTCTTAAAAAATAAGAACTTTTTTTTGAGTCCTAGAATGGGGTAGTATTATATATATACACAGTTATTTTCAAATAAGGAGGTCTTTATTTTAGTTAAAATAAGGACATCTCCATTCCTTTCATTTTCCGTTCGAATTTCAATGATCCGAGCCGCTCAATGTGTTCAGAACGTAATTTTTAGTATACTCGCAAGGAATTAGCAAAAAAATGACCGGAAGGGCTTCATCTGAGCAGTTTTTATTTGAACCATTCGATAAAAAACAAACAAAAACTACTCGGATGAAGCCTTTCCGGTCTTTTTTTTTTGCTGATTTCTCTTAAGTACCCTTAAAATCACGTTCTGAACACATTGAGCGGCTTGGATCATAGAAATTCTACAGGGAAATGAAGGTCCTTATTTTATTAAGTTAATGTGGTTTTTGGGAGAAAGAGAGAGATATGAGATATATATATATATATATATATATATATATATATATATAGAGAGAGAGAGAGAGAGAGAGAGAGAGAGAGGGGTTTTTGCTTATCATTGCTTACGAGAGATATTCCAAGGTTAGGGTTGCCATTTCACCAAAAGGACATATTTTATCTATTTACTAGGGTTTGTTCGTGTCTGAAAGCATGGCGCAACGTGAGATCTAATTAATAGTAATTGTGCAATTAATATTGTTTGAGAGAGAGAAAGAGAGCTGTATGATTTATGGAGTAAATCAATGATTAGAATTTATAAAGAGATAAAATTTAAAAATTGTACTCCATTATTATATAGATTTATGGTTTAGCGCGCGCCCCACCTCCCCCCGGATTTTTATATATTACGAGTAAAACGTAGAGCAGTCAAAATACCAAAATTCGGGACAATAGAAAATTCTTGCAATATAGATCCTGTATCGGCTATAGCCGAATATAGCTTTGGAATACTGTCGCTTTCACCTTTTATTTTCTTTGAAATACCGTCATTTTCACCCGTTTTGGTAAGATTCTTAATTTTTAAGTAAGTATTTATTTTTTATTTTATAAAATAAATTATTCTATAATAATATATCACTTTTAACTTAAAAAATAAATATTTAATAGAACACACCCTAAATCAAATCGTGTAAAATTAGTAAAGACCATAAAGAAATTACCCTTTTTGAAAAAATTCGTCAGCCATTTAGTTCCCCATATATCCAGATTAATTACAACCACAAAAATGCTAGAGACACATCACCTCCAACCACACCTTAACCACACCCGCCTGCATGTGCGAGGGTGGGGTTGAGGTGTGGTTGGGGGTGATGTGAACAGACCGGATGAAAGATTTCAATAATTCTAACACGACGCCTATTCACAGAATCACACATCCATTCACACACTCATATTCACAATTCAACAAGGATGATGCCCACATACACTGAATGTGTAGTGTATTCGGATTTCAAAAAATATATATTACTGTATGTTCCCTGCCTCAGTGATCACATTAAAATCTGAAAGCATAACTGGAGTCTGGAACCGCATGGCCCAATGAAGAAACCAGGTGGATATTCAATGGCTGAGAATAAAACACACACTCTCCTCTTTCTCCCCTCGGACCTCCTGACCCTATCCCTCCATTTCTCTCACGTTATCCCTCCCTCTCTGTAAACACCGGCACCCCACTCCACACCCACCCCCTTCGGCCGGCACCTCCCTTTCCCGGCGAGTTCCATTACCCGCGACCCCCCCCCCCCCCCCCCCCCCCCCCCCCGGCTTTTTGTTTAGACTTAAATTAACTTGACCCAAAATGCAATCTACAAATTTCCTACGCCATATTTTCCGTCGCCGACGTATAGCAGGGCATGGTCATCGATGTGGATTTTTTTATTTTTTTTGGGTCATGGCTGAATCGATTCATACCAATTTCTTGCTTAAGATTTGTTTTAGGGATTGTGCCAACAAAATCCAGTTTTTTGGGCTTGCTTAAATAAATCTAATGGATACATATTGATTAAATTATACAGCTGTCCATAGTTAGACAGATTTGTTTTTCGATACAACTACAAATTAAAGAAAAAATTGAAGAAAATTGAACTATGAGAGATGCGGAGGAGTGCGGGAGAGAAAAAGAAGGGTGGAGAGAAACGTGAGTTTCTGGGTTGCCGTAAAATGAATGAAAAATGGATCGGCGGAAATGGAGGCGGGGGGCTGCTGCCCCAAGGGGGCAGCAGCGTGCTGCTGTCCCGGCCTTCCGGGCCCGCTCCGGTCTCGCTCCGATAATTTGAAACGTTCACTTTGTAGAGCTCGTCGAGTAGAATAACTATGCAAAAAATCAGCTTAATTGGATATCATTAAGTGCATGATCGGAATCTTTTTATCTTAAAAAGAATGAATCCGAAACACTGAATCAAATCCATTATAACCCATGGACCGAGAGTTATACGGGCTCCGATCAGGCACTTAATGATATCCAATTAAGTTGATTTTTTGCATAGTTATTCTACTCGACGAGCTCTACAAAGTGAACGTTTCAGATCATCGGAGCGAGACCGGAGCGGGCCCGGAAGGCCGGGACAGCAGCACGCTGCTGCCCCCTTGGGGCAGCAGCCCCCCGCCTCCGGCGGAAATGAGGTCCTGGAAAAAGCCCGTGGGGAAAAGGGGGAGGGAGGAGGGATAGGGTGCAGAGGGAGGAGAAAATGTGTTTTAATCTAAGCCATTGAAATGAGTGACTGAAATTGAGTGTTAAAATATGTCTGAACACAACCGCCCCTATATATATATATATATATATATATATATCAGTTGCAAACAAAAAAGTGGTATAATTGGGACCTTATGTAGCAAGATAATATAAATAAGAGCAATGCTGTGGTGATCATATTTGAGCACCATATACCACATGATGTGCTAGCTCCACTGCATGTCACCCAAAAAAAAAATGGTACTACAAAGATGGTTACCAAAGTATTATTGTATAAATGGCGAAAGAAAATCAATTCCGATCAGATCTTTATTGCTTTACTGAGTGAAGTACTTTTAAGGCTTATCCGTTAAAATTTCATTTGACATATCGGTCGCATAGGAATCATTAGAACAATGAAACTGGAAAATAAACATATATTCGTTAATTAGCACAGTTTACTTGGCTGAGAATATTACCCAAGCCCCATGGCATTTCACTCCATGTGTGTATCATAAAGGCCTTTCAAAATGTTAGGAAAACACAATACAAAGGAGAGGGAACTCGATCGTAATAAGATGGGATTAAAGTGAGAGAAATAAGGATTGATAAAATGATTCGAGGCAGAATGACTTTATTTGAGTGAACTTGCTTCAGACACAAGTTAGCCCTCAGATTAGCTTGAAATGTTAAAAAAAAAAATTTCTCCTTAATTTAATAAAAAATGTAAAAAAGAGAGGTATACTCGGCATGGGGCCGGCTGGTTGGAGTTCTAACGTGAGCATGGACATCATCTCATTTTTTACGAGTTAAAAAAACCTTGAAGCTCGAAATCCAACACTTCCAGGGCCAAGTCTTGGTGCTTGGACATGGTTCTGGCCAAGAAAAACGAGCCGAACCAATCTACGAAAATGGCGATTTAGCAAGGGTATGCTCCTGCCAGAAGTCCACTTCTCTTCTCAAAGCGTGATAGTATCACATGAAGATCATGTTACACCATTCTAGTTTTTTGGCCATCTACAATTGCAACATACTTTCCCTAAGATCGAAATCAAGTGTTCCCTAAGATCGAAATCAAGTGTTCGTTCTTGGATATCGAATAATGATCCTATATATAGAAGTTACGTACATACGTACGTACTTTCTTTGTTTTCTTACTTCTTTCCATGGCTTATCCCACCAAGATTTTGCAAAATAAAATCTAAAAAACGGAAGTAATAAATAGTTATCATGGAAGCCAAGAGGAGATCAAAGTGACGAAGTTACACCATGTTAGCTGAAACCATGTACCAAGACAAAGGAAAAATTTACTATCCACAAAATATATTGTATTCTTATTTTCTTCTCAAACCAAACAAGGAGAGGGAAAGGGAATTTTTTAAGTTTCCCTTGTTTTCTCATTTCCCTTCCATAAGATACAAACAAATACTCAAACAAATCCTAAAGAAGAAAGAAAAAAAGAGAAAAGATTAGGATCCCGATCTTCTTCGGTCCAAAAGTTTGGATTGAACGAGATAATCCAAATCATGACCGTCCATTGGTATATTCAATAATTTAGATTTGTTCAAAAACTCTTCTAAGGAAGAGGAAGAGTTAGCTCTTTCCTCGAACAGTTTTTGAGAACTAAACCATTCATTGTAGCTATTGACGGTGAGAACTAAACCATTCATTGTAGCTATTGACGGTCCATGCATGGCGTGTCTCGTCCAGTCCAAATATTGGATTAGAGAGGCTTCGGATCCAAAGATTAAAACAAAAAGATATTATGTAACACTAGATACATAATATACAGTAATTTCAGTACTGATCATAAGTCCACAACACAGACTCAAAACTACTTTTGATTACCGTCTCCGCCTCCGCTATCTCACAGTCATCATCGCCACCGTCCATCCACGGCGGCGGAGGATACACCCACCCATCCACCAAGTCCACGTACACAACCTCCCTGTTCAAATCGGCTGAGTTACTCGTCACCAAACTCGGCAACTCAACGATCTCACACAGCTCATCAGAACTCGACATCTCCATCCCCCAAACCAACGACAACAATGTCGCCGCCGCCGACGAAGGCTGCTTCTTCAGCATCTTGGCCGAGTCGAGATTGCTCATCTTAGCCGCTTTCGCCGCGGCGGCCTGGACGTCACGGGGCGAGAGCGAAGCCGGCTGGGGCAGGGTCCCGGCCAACTCGGGGAAGTTGAGGACGGCGCCGTCCCCCTTGAGGCTCATGGCGGCCGCGTCGTGCGCGCGGGCCGCCATCTCCGCCTTAGGAAACGTGCCGAGCCAAATGCGGGATTTCTTCCCCGGCTCGCGGATCTCGGACACCCACTTGCCCGAGGTTCGCATCCGGATCCCGCGGTAGACCGGGTGCTTGCTGCTGTCTCGGGTGATCCTCTTGGCCTTCTTGGCTCCTGGGTCTGGTTGAGTGAGCCCTGGCGAGCAGGGTGCAGCTGATGATGAAGAATAGTCGTAGCTGCTTTCTAAATCTGAAACGTGAGGTTCATAACTCATACTACTCCTTAATTTCTAGTGCTGGACCGACCAAGTTTTTTTAATTTCTAATTCCTTAAGGGGAAATTTTCCTTTCCTTAATTTCTAACAAATCCCCTGTGTTTGTATATATATAGGTAAAGTGGCTTGTGTAGGGTTTGTTTGAGAGGAGTGTATTGAGCAAAATTGAGGAAAGGAAAAGGGATACCAACAGAGATTGGGGATTTCCTGCGGTGCGGCCGGCACTGCAGGGCATATAGGGTGGCCAATTTGGCCGTCCATTTGGCACCGACGGTTCGGATTTAATCCGAACTCCTATTGATCTGAGCTGTCTATTGATTGGATTAAAATTTGAGCCGTCCATTACTGAGATGGACGGCCCGAATGTGCCCTAGAGGACCTGTAGGACACCCCGCCCTACAGGATATGAACAGAGCTAGAAATGAGCAAACAAATTTAGAGGAATTATTTAATACTTCCGAAGTATATGAACAATATACTCCCTCATCTGACATAATATATAGATTCCACATATGTCCTCCGTGTGAACCCCATATTTTATGTGAAAGGAGAGATTATACTGTTTATATGCCCCGGGAGTATTAAATAATTTTCGCAAATTTAAGACTTTACAACTGTTTTTTTTTTTTGGTTGCTATTATTGTATAAATCATCAGAGTGTTAGTATATTTGTCAGCAGTAGATTCAAAGGTTGTCAATAGCCCTGAATCCTAAATTCGCCTTCCATGAAATTCGAATCTCCACATCCAATATGAAAAGAATGTGAGACAACTAACCTCACTGCGAATGATTTCTCACCGTGCTACTCTTGTGAAGGGGTGTGTGTGGGAAGAGAATCTCAAATTGCGTGAGAGTGCAAGTGTGTAACAAGAAGTAAGAGAGGCTCCACTAGTTCCAGCCACAAACGATGAATTTCCAACCACTAGTAGTGGCCCACTACTGAAAGTTTTCACTTAAATTTGAGCAAGAATTTCATTTCGTATTAAATAATTCTATGGCAATGGACAAAAACCCCAAACCGCAAATTGAAAAAAATAACAACCCAATTGTTCATTATGAAGGATCAAAATATCTTTGTTCAGGGTACGTAAAATATCACTGACACTCCCTGAGGTGGGTAAATATCATTGACACCCGCTGAGGTTTTTACAGATTCCACCTCCAGGTTTGAAAATTGATTTTTTCATCCCCTGAGGTTTGGTGATGCATTTCAATTATATTGGATTGTGTCTGGCCCACCTCGGAATCCACACAAACGATCAGAGTCATATTAATTTGTTAAAACATGTTTTTAAGGGCCCTGTGAAATTAGAGACAGAGATTTAACGAATCAATCAAGCCTATATCGATATCCGGTTGAGCAGATTTTTATAAGGGCCCTTAAAATTTGTTTATAACAAGAATGACATATATTAGTGCTGGAATGTGCTATCCATGAGAGTTGAAGAAATAAGAAAAAGATACATTGCTTATCTCGCTTAGTGCTTTTCTTGTTTCTTTATTTTGGACATAGTTAATGTAGAGAAAAATATGAAAGGAATTAGGAATAAAGAAGAAGAATAAAGGACGAAGAATAAAAACTAGGAACAGGGGACTGGTAGTTAAATCTTAGTTTACCAAAGTACCTTATATAGACTCACGTGACTTGCTCTCCAAATGGAACGTGCCTCACACACATGGTCACCACCTTCGGCTGATGTCACAAGTGACGTATTGGATAAGGCTGTAACCATTCACGTGCTTGAGCTGTGATCACATGGGCCTGTGCCCATCTCGTGTGGTAATTGTTTCGGCTAATGTGCCACTATGACGTATTGAATAAGATGGTTAATTCCACATGGTGAGCTGGCACTAGTTGGTTAACCAACCCATTGTGTCTGAACCAACATGCCAAGCCAATTTAACACTTTGTAGAAGATGGTGCGGTGTCCCAAATGGCGGGGCACAGTGTTATCCGAACCGAGGTGTCCAAGCCCAAGACCTGGGTGGCTGAGCGTTAGGAACATCGATTGGAGGTCAGGCTCACCATCTAAGCCGAACGACCTACCGTGTCTAAACTTCGATATTTCGACCCACTACAAGCACCAATATTGTTTAACTTTTAAGAAATTAAATCGCATGAACAGTTAAGTCAATTTTATAACTAAAAAATAATAATTCAACAGATGGTGAAGAGGATTCTCGAGCTGCTCTCTTTGAGCCTAAATCACTTCTCACGAAGTGATAGCAAACAAAGATAACTGAAGAACAGGATAGCGGAGCGGAATATTGGTTCGATTTGATGGTGGATTAAAGGGTTATGTGACTGTTTGAGAGTGGATGAAGGGATTGTGAGCAAAGGCAATGGCGGAGGGTTTCAATCGATCAAATATAATGGGTGGGGTTTAGTGAGTAGCAGGGTTAATGGTTGAGTGGGGTCGGCTTTAGGTCGACGACGAGAGAAATCATTTTTTTACCCATACAAAAGGTTGCTAAGGGTTTCACAAATTAATATTTCATTCCTGGTGGATGTTGGTCCATGGGGGCAAGGGTTTAGGTTTACACCAGTTTAGATGAAGAAGATGGAGGTGGATAGGATGGCACTTGTGTAATTTTGGAGATAGATTAAGATGTTTTGTTTTAAAATTGTTGTCGTACTCACAATCACTCTCAAAATAGGTGAGTGAATCACACCTCCCGTTAAATTAGATGGGAACTCTAACTGTACATATTAGTCCACAAACCACAAAGTGTTATGTGGTGATATTCAAAAGGAGAGAGGTGTATTAGCACCCGGCTCAAATCACGAGGGGTCAAACCGAAATTTGCCCTTTAAATTAAGTTCAAGAAAACACAGCCGTAGTATTCTGTAGAGCCGCCAGTGCCTGACCAGGACCCCTGTAGTGATTTAATTCACGTCGTACCTAGTGTAGTGTGACTTTTACTTTCGACTTTTTCCTAAAACCAAACTCCTGTCCATCAACGTTGCAAATTAAGTCGAATGAATATTTACGATTTTTGTAAACGGGGATTTTTTAGAGCCACGAACTTGCTACTCCTTATCCATGCCACGCAAAAGTCTCTGACCCATCATTGTCTAACAGCCTAGTAGTACAACAATTTGGTGGGTGGCATGGGAGCGTCAAAATTTTGATGTCGGATATGGCAAGGCATTTGGATAAAATTTGCATGAGAAAACGACACTAAAAAATAAAAAAAGCAATAGAGACAAAAAATGTGTTACTGAGCTGCCATTAAAAGCATATAACTAAAAGTTTTTAGTAACAGTTTGTCACATATAGGTGGAAAATTGTTACTAAAAATATTTAGCTATACATTTTTAGTGACAAGTTAGTGGCAAATTTTTTGTGAGTATTGCTCTTTTTTTTTTGGTAGTGTGATTATCACTAGATATTTCTGTGGTAAGGCATAGGCACTGTTCGATGCGATCTATAATTTGGGAGTAGGGGGACCTTGCCGTGTTCAAAATACTCGCAGGCCTTGTTGTGCTAAAAATTGTGCCGTTTTGCACCCTACTATAGCCTTCCCGACCCAACTCCTTCCCCACTTATCCCCTTGTTTGGTTCTCTTATTTCACACTAATGAAACAAAATGTGGTCGTTCAAAGCCTGAGGCATTCAAAGCTGAAACTTAAGAGTAGCTCATTCGAAAGACCTATCGACTAATCAAAACATTTATGAAAATAGAATGCCGCTAAAATTAAAGCTTGAGGTTTTGAATAAGAAACGGTGCTTGACTTTTAGCTAGGGGCGCTGTCCCCTGATCGATCCGGCCGAGCAGCCCAGCCCCCTTCAACAACATATTTTTGCATCAATCTCCAACTTGCAAAAGGCGAGATTGCAGTATTGCAGTCTTGGCCGTTTTTCAAACAAAGATCGTCACCGTTAGTTTTTTTTGAAAAGATCGTCACCATTGGTTAGGATTCACGTGTTTATTGTATTGTATTTCATTATTTATGTTTTTCAGCGTTTCCCTCATGTTTGCTGGCCTACCATATTATATTTATTACTATTATAGAGAGGAAGAGGGAGAAAGAGACAGGTTTTTTAATTGTTTATTACTTCTAAAGGTCATCTTAATTATCATTGCTTTATGAGAGTAATTCCGGGGCAGGGCTGCCTCACATTCTCCAAAAGGACATATTTTACGTAGTATTTATTTATGGTTTAACCGCCCGCCACATATTTTATATATTTATTTATAAGATCCATACTCAGAGGTGTTTCTGGTAGTGGAAAAATTTGTATATTTTTATTTGTGGTTGAGAAGTTGTTAGATATTTCTGGTAATGCATAAGTTGTTGAGAAATATCAAATTATTTTCGGTAGTGAATAAATTGTTAATGAATTTATGAGTAGGATTACTATTGCAAAGACAAGTTTTTGTTGACAATTTTTTTGTTAGTGCAAATAAGATGATAAAATACTAACAAATTTTTGTCAATGAAAACGAAATGGTAAAATATGTTAAGTTTTTAATATTTTTGGTTAACATTTAAAATGTGACGGAAGGAGTAATAGTTATCACGGAAGCCAAGGGGACAAAGTGAGGGTTTTGGTTTTGACTGGTTATACCTGTTAGCTGAAACCACATACAGAGAGCGAACATTAATTTAACATTCTGTTTGTACACTGTGGAGCGGAATAGAGAAGTACTCCGATGAATATTGCTTAGAGGAAGCTGCATGGAAAATAGAAGGAAAAATTTTATTATGCAAAAAAATGTTATACTCTTATTTTCTTCTCAAACCAAACAAGGATAGGAAAAGGAAATTTCCTAAGTTTCCCTTCTTTTCATTTCCCTTACAAATAAGGATCCAAGCCAATCCGAAAGAAGAAAGATAATAGAGAAGATAATTTAACCAAAAAAAGGGTTATATAACACCACTGATACTTTGTGACGGCATTTGGGTAGACACAGTAATTTTCAGTACTGATCATAAGTCCACAACACAGACTCGAAGCTACTTTGGATTACCGTCTCCGCCACCGCAGTCTCACGGTCATCATCGCCGCCGTCCATCCACGGCGGCGGAGGATACTCCCACCCGTCCACCAAGTCCACGCACACAACCTCCCTGTTCAAGTTGTCCGAATAGCTCGTCACCAAATTCGGCAACTCAACGATCTCACACAGCTCATCAGAACTCGACATCTCCATCCCCCAAACCAACGACAACAATGCCGACGAAGGCTGCTCCGTCGGCGACGGCGCGTCGAGATCTCTCATCGCAGCAGCTTTCGCCGCCGCGGCCTGGATGTCGCGCGGCGAGAGCGAAGCCGGGCGGGGCAGGGCCCCGGCCAGCCTGGGGAAGTTGAGGACCGCGCCGTCCCCCTTTGAGGCTCATGGAGGCCGCGTCGTGCGCGCGGGCCGCCATCTCCGCCTCGGGGAACGTGCCGAGCCAGATGCGGGACTTCTTCCCCGGCTCGCGGATCTCGGACACCCATTTCCCGCAGGTCCGCTTCCGGATCCCGTGGTAGACCGGGTGCTTGCTGCCGTCCCGGGCGATCCTCTTGGTCACCTTCTTGGGTCCCGGGCCCGGCTTCTCGGGACGGGCGGCGAATGGTACTTCTCGGTTTGGGTACGGTCGAGTACTGCTAAGCCCGGGCGAGGGTGCAGCCGATGAAGAAGAAGAAGAGTACTCGTAGCTGCTTTCTAGTAGTAATTCTGAAATGTGAGGTTCATAACTCATAGTAGTAGCAGTAGAGTATTTTATTCAATTAATTTCTAGTGCTGGGCCGACCAAGTTTGTAGCAGTAGTAGTTGTTTGTTTTTTTCTTTCTTTCCGTATAACAAAACCCGTGTGTTTGTATATATATATAGGTAGAGAGAGGCCCGTGAGACCAAGTAGGGTTGCCTGTTTGAGAGGGGTGTGTTGAGCAAATTAAGGAAGGGAGAAAGGGATAGGGAGTAGCGGGCCTCGAGAGGTACACGTACTTTACGTAGGTAACTCTCGAGAGCTAGAAATGATCAAACAGGTTGAGTGAAGTGGGAGTGCAAACTGTCTAACACCCAGGTAGTAAGAGAGACCCCAGTAGTAGTCCTAGACTCCTAGCTAGACTTGGGCAAAATCATCGTTTCGTATGAAATAATGCAAGGGCAATAATATTGGAAATGATCGATTATAATCGTATATATTTGAATTAAAAACCTGCGTTTAAGAGCATTCGAAGGATCGAAATATCTTTGTTTATTCAAGAAGTGAATTTGGAGAATGTTATTATTCACTCCTACTACAATCCCATTTCTCGATATATCTGGACAACATTCTTCAAATTCTGGAGGATTTTCCATTCATTTTGAAGAATATAAATGAAGCATGGTTGGAATGTTGCGATTCTTCATTTTGAAGATTCAAGGCTTTGAAGAAATGAAGTTTGATTAGCAGATGCTCTAATGACGTCATTGTACAAATTGTGAAGAAAAAACAACTAGCTCAGACCATCGGTATCTATGAAGAACGTAGTACAAATCGATGTGTGAGATCCATTCCGGGCTTCCACATAAATAATTATAGCCACAATTTTATTAATTTTCGAATAAGTGCTTGAGTTGGGCCTGTTTGATAAAACTGAAAACTGAAACTGAATGCTGAAAAATTAAGTATTGAAAGCTGAATGCTAAATTTTTTAGGCTGAAAAACTGTTTGGTAAACATATTAAGTATTGAATTACAAAAATGATAAATTAATTTTAGTTCTAATTCTCTCTTAATTTACTAATGGTCACAATATACTTATAGTAATGGTGGAATGGTGATTGTGGTGGTGTGTTGGTGGTAATGGAGTGGTGGCGATAGTGGTGTAATAATGGTGGTGGTGGAGTAATGGTGGCAGTGAGTGGTGGTGGCGGTGGAGTGATGATGGTGGCAGTGAATGGTGTCGGTGGAGGGATAGTTGTGCAATGGTAGTATTGTGGCAGCGGCGGTAGTGTGATAGTGGTGGTGGCAGTGTGATAATGGTGGTGGTGGTGATAGTGTGATATGAGAGTGGTGATGGTGGTGGAGTGGTAGAGGTGGTGGTGGGAGTGGTGTTAGTAGAGGGATAGTTGTGCAATGGTGACATTGTAGGCGGTGTGGTATTGGTGATGGCAGTGTGATAATGGTGGTGGTGGTGATGGAGTGATAGGGGAGTGGTGGTGGTGGTGGAGTGGTAGAGATGGTGGTGGGAGTGGAGTGGTGGTGAAGTGGTGATGTAGTGGCGGTGATGGTAGTGGAATGGTGATTAAATGCAAGTACATAATAAATTCAGCAAAAATTAAGTAGATCAAAAGCTACTAAATTTTTTTCAAATTTTTAGTCTACATTTTAAGTAACACATAATTTGTTAAGCAATGTAAAATGTCGTTATTAAATCTACTGAATCACTTATTATTTAATTGATTCAGTTTTAAGTGCTGAATTTATGTTATCAAACAAGCGTCAATTGCAAACAATCAGCTCAAATCATGAACGAATTTTTAGAAAAACGTTACATAATTGAATTAACCATTTATAGTTATACGAATGAACTGATTATTTGAAAGTTGACTCATATATATTGTTATTTTAAAATTACTCAAAAAGCTCGGATCAATTTTTTGGAACCAGCCCCACACTCAAAGGGTGCACTCTTTCATCGTTACCAAAATATTTGAGTCTCGCTTAAGTTGGTGAAAGTTTTGAGTAAATCTTAATTTGATGCTATATATGAGTTTGAGTCAAAACTAGATATAGCCATATACTAGTTCTTTTACTTGCGAGATAGACTCGGGAATTGGCTCTGAGCTGCTCTAAGGTACTATTCAGAGAGCAAATAAATGTTTTAAAAGTTGAAAGTTGAACTATTCAATGTCAGGAAAAATAATTTTTGGGACCACTGGAGTCTCACTCTGTACTAAATTCCAGAATTCATTATTAAATTGAGGGGTGCAGATTGATCTGAAACCGTGATCATAGCTACAAATAATAAAGCCGACGTGTAAAGCCGACGTGTGTGGAGAGGGAGAGGGAAAAAAAAATAAGGGTCACCCGCAATCGACTCTAGATCACTATTCGAATGACGGAGGGGTCCCCATCTAATGTTGTACGGTTCATGTTTTAGCCCGCCACGTAGTCCCCCTGTTGCCCTTCATGAAGCCATGGAATCATCACTCATGGGTAAGGGAAATTCTATTCCCACACCCCTCATTCCTCACTAATATCCCATTCACTTTTCATTTCATGAGTTACCAAAAATATCTTGTGGCATCGATTTACTTTTCAAGGGTTGCCAAAATATCTAGTGGCCTGCTTGAAAGACAGATGCTATCAACTCTTTTGAATTCAGTCCATAACAGGAGCTTCAAAAACGTCTCGTTAGTGGACGGTGGATTTATGTCCTCCACAATCTGTTAATGTGTGCGTAAGTTGATCCGGATACCATGATTATAGTAAAAAAAAGTGTGCAACTACATTGCTAATTATGGTATTATAATTTGGGACCTACTACATTAGTTAGTTTAATTAATTTCACTTAGTTGAGGGGATCAATTTGATGTTAAGCGTACTGTCGGGTCTTATGGGGCAAACCCAAATTCTGTCTGCGACACTTGGCAAACTCTCACCAATTGTTACTTGAGTAGTTCGAGCATGACATAGGCATGAAGGGAGCACAAGCAATTGTAGCGGTTTTGATCGTTTCTCAACTTAGTTTTAGTTTTAGTTTTGTTTTCAATTATTATCCTACTTTTTTCTCCAATCATTATCCTATTTCTCTAATTATTACTTTCACATCTCTCTCTATCTCTCTCCAATCATTACCCCTATCTTCAATCATTAATCTATTTCTCTCTCTATCCACTACCAAAACTAAACTAAACTAAACTCCCAACCAAACACTACCAGCAACAAGTACGTTTTTATTCTTCCACTTATTAGAGGGAGTATCCGCAGTAGAGTTTGGTATATTAGTGTGTTAAAACGTGTGTTAGAATAAAAAATGAGTCCCTACAAATATGTGTTAAATATTGTTAATATAAGAGTGTGTTAAAATATTCATAATGAGTTTGATAAATTTGTGTGCTTAAAATATGTGGTAGGATAAAAAAATGGGTCTCATGGTTGGAGTTTTGAATTATAGAGGTGAGACCCACTTATTATTTGGTAGCATAATTGTCCAAACTTTGGCACACATGCTAGTACACTACGAGATTTAACACATTGTAGCACACAAACTAATGCAAACATTGTAGCACAAAAAATACATTTTTATTTGCTAAGTCTAAATACACACACAATTAAACACGCTAGTAAGTATAGGTACCCATTGTGTATGCTCTAATAAAAAGCAAGAAATGAAGTTTAAATAAAATTGACCGTGGAGAAGGTGCAATAGTATACCGATATCTAAGAAAAAGTGTTTGAATATCCGTAAACCGTGGTGGAGCCACTCAAGGCACACATGGGGCCGGCAGGGGCGCCACTGCAGTTAATTGTTTTTGTTTGCTCTAGATTTTTTTTTTTCCTTCTTTAATTTGGTAGTTCTAGTTTTTACTTGAGTACAACAATTTTTACTAGTTAAGCCAACAAGCTCACACAAGTATGCACATCTCACAGATATTTTGTTCAATAACTGAAAATAGTCAACAACTTGGTCCCACTTCATTGCTCAAAGCTATTTTTTAACGTTTTAACATTTAATTATTTCTGTAAAAATATATCACAATTAGACAACCATAAGTGCTTGATCACACTATCTAATCTTTCGTTGCAAGACCATGTTATTAGACAAATACTTATCAAAATGCATGAGAATGAACGACTTGCTTAAAAAGTTACAAAAATAAGCCCCACAAAATGAATGTTTCACCCGAGGGGCGTTTTGGCGGATTAAAAAAAAATGAATGTTTCATATCAACGAAGTAAAAATCGGCATGAAATTTACGAAATGAGTAATTTTCACAAAGTATGGATAATTAGTTATGCTTATGTGCATGGGTGGATAAAATAATACTCCTAAATTTGATAATTTTCCTTCATTTATCATAATGATAGAAGTAACATGCAAGCCACTATCGTATCGCCAACAACCATCAAGTCATGAGCCAGTGAAATGTTGTTAGAGGTTGGCTGTCATCAAATTAGTTTTTTTTTGTTTTTGTTTTTATAGTGTCCCGATCGAGTGATGCATCTTCCTAGTTATGCTGCTTTCCCTGAAAGCTGCAATATCAGGCATATTTTCTTTGCTTGACATTGTATGCATATTATCCATCGCGTAGTGGTGCGGGTCGCTAGCAAAACAGTACTTCTCAACTTCATGATGTACAATTTCCACTTATTAAGCTCAGTTTCTTCCCCACAGCTAGCATGAATTCAAATCGTCCGTCAGTTTTACAACCATCACTCTCCCACCTGCCCTTCAAGCCGCCACAAGATATTTTGGAAGTAAATTATGAGTTGTACTGAAATGTTGGGGGGTGGAAATAGAATTTCCTTTAGCCATGAGTGACGAGTATTCCATGGTTCATGGCTTCATGCATGTGTTGGGCGGTTAAAACGAGTAATTATTCATTAGTTCAGAAGTACTGTTATGTGATGCTCTGGATCACTCCAGAATCACACATTTATGTAGAGCCTACACACTTAGTCGTGAGTTTTACAAGAATGTACGGTGTTTGAGTGATCTGGAATACTACGTGATAGTGTTCCCGGACTAATGATCCAATAAGACGGTTAAAGCATGATGGTAAGTCAAAGAGAGAAATTGAACAGTGCGAAGAAGGTGAAATCCCACAAAGAGACGGAAAGTTTAAATCAATAGGAGAGTGGAGCATTATCGAAGATGTGGACCCTCCGTCCCTTGAATAGTATAGAGAGTCGATTGCGGGTGACCCATTCGTCTCTCTATCCCTCCCCCTCCACGTACCCTCGCTTTACTTTTATTCTCTCTGTCCCATTTTAGTTGTTCATTATTTATTTTGTCTCTTTTGTATTTATTGCGTATATCTTTCAATCTACAATGTTTTTCATGATTTCGACAGTTTTGTATTATAGAACAAATCAAAATCTATCAAATATGATCCATGTTGTATATTCTTTGAGATTCACATTGAAAGATATAAGTGATTGAAAATTGACACGAATATCAAAAAAGAATAACCAAAATGGGACAGATACAGTGGTTATAATCGCAGTTTGGGACAATTTGCGCATGCACTTTGACTAATTTTGAATTCTGAAATTTACGAGTGTATAAGACTCTCTCTATAGTGGCCCCAAATATGATTTTGGATGTAGTGATCAACAATCAAACTTTTTTCAATTTTAAAACAGTGATTTCCTTTCCTACTCAAAGAACATAAGTTCCTTAGGCATCTCCAGCCTTACTCTTCAAACCAACCCAGTGCTAAAGTCTGAGAGTAAAGATCATTTTAACTCAAAGTTTTCACCAAATCACAGAAGACTTACAATTTTAACAAGAATTTTTGGAGGTCGTTTTATCTTCGCAATTTACAACTTATGCCATTATTATTCTTCCCCTCCAAATTCGTGCTTGTATTATTAGGGTACGTACTTCCATTGCTGTATTACGTGCATACCCATTAATAAAGCTACTCAAATCTAAATGAAAATTTGTGTAAAGGTTGGAAATTCTATTACTAGCTATATATTATACGCTCTCTCTTCCCACACATACACCTTTATGAAAGTAGTAGGAGTACTACGCAATTGGGTTCACGATGGAAAAAGGTTTTAAAATCTATTTGATCAATTCCAAGTGTAGACGCCGACTCATTCTAGGGGACCACTATCCACTAGGTATTAGCGGGGGCCCATTTGAAGGTATGGACTAGCCCCTAAGAAGTTGAAAGGTTTCAAACCTTGAGATCTTACGAGGAAACAAATATGGCTTTGCACTTGCGCGTCGCCTTAGATTACAGGTCTATTTTGGCTTGAATAATCCAAGTGCATGCAGAGGGATTAGAGAAAGAGTTTGAATTCCAAGTGCATGCAGAGGCATTACTACTTTATGGTACAATTTGGAACCAACATTAGTTAAGTATAATTGTAGACACCCCAATCTGACTTCCCGATCGTTTTACTTTGTTTTTCGATTTCTTGATTCCCCGATGATGAATCAGGTTGAAAACAGTCTCGAGAACTTAAGATGGCTTGAGTTTGGTGTACGCGGAACCCATCCTTAGCCCTAAAACCCTTGAATCAGAACCTGGACCTTGAGTTTGATAGTCGCGCGACACACGGGGATCCTCGCGCGATGGTTCATTTGCCAGGTGGTGGTCAAAGTCAAAGCTTTGACTGTTGACCCTCACGGGGTTGCCTGGACCCTCGCGTTATGGTCTTACTATCTCGCGCGATGGTCAACACCTGTCGTTTTCACCCGGATTGCGTGGTGGTCAGGGGGCTACAGGCCTATCTGACCCCGTTTTCGTTGGCTGAACAGCGTTCTGGGGGGCTCCCCTTGCACCACCTCACCCCCCATTCTCCCATCACCTTTGCCACCCCACTTCTCCACCAAGCAATTGTAACCAGCATTGTTGGTTGGTTACATGGCCTTGGCTAGCCACCAACCAACCCATTCTTCTATAAACCCCCCCCCCCCCCCCCCCCCCCATGCTTCATTACAAAAGGGTTACCATTTTTCTCTCCAAAAAAAGAAGAAACAAAGCTCAAGCACAAACATCTCATACCACACTCCCTCTCATATAATCACCTTCTAAGCCTCACCACCTCATTCAAGCCATCTCCAAGACACTCAAGCAAAGGTATAATATCTTTCTGCTCACTGTTCGAACCCCTGAGGGGGGCTGGCAGGGCCAAGGCTGGTAATCAATACCAGTTCTGGCCCTAAAGCTAGCAAGGTTTCAAGAGCCGTTACCAGAAATACCCTCGCGCAATGGTCCCGTACACTCGCGCGACGGTTCTGTCTGCGTGAGATTAGACCACGTGGGGAAGGGATGCTGGTCTTTAAGTTTATTGTTGTGTTCATAGTCATTTTTAAGTCTTTTAAAAAATATTAGTTCGCTGTTTTGCATGTTAAAAATCATTGTTTAGCTTAGTTTATAACTCCTCTTGGTTTGGAATGCTCTTGGGATGCTCTTGAATATGTCTCAGAGCCCTAAGCATGCAAAGCAATTCCTGGAAGTCCAGACTGAAAAATCGCGCGTCTGTATCATTATGTCGCACGACGGTTCTGTGTTTTACTAGGGACTGCCCTTGCACGAGCAGCTTGGCCTTGGCCTCTGTTTAGACACCCCCACTGTTTAGGGGTCGTGTTTTCTCAATATTTCCATATGCTGTAATATTGTTTACTTTCAAGTGCCTATAAACTGCTTGGTTTGCACCTGGGTGAGCACTGGTCCCTCCAGAGCCCAGAAGGGAATAAAATTCAAAACATTGGTAGGGCATCAACACTCGCGCGAGTGTATGGTTGTGTCGCGCGACGATTTTCTTGCATGCAGATGGACTCACGCATGCAAGCTGGCTGTTTATTCGTGCCAAAATCATACACAGCACTGTGTTGATGTATGATCGATGTTTTGAACTTTATTCTATTTATTACTTGTCATCTCATCAATCCATGCCATATTTTATCACATCCTGCGAACTGTTACAGTTTTAAATTCCCGATTAATTGTTCCCCCGCCCTAATTGGCTAAAATTGATTAATCAAATAGAATCGCAAACACATATTTTCGTAAATGCCTAAGTAGAGACCGATCTTCGGATTGGGTGAGAGAGGTGCCATAAAACCCTTCCCCTCTCGTAACCTGGCTCCCGAACCCAGATATGGTTATGACGGACTGGTTCCTTAAACTTTTTCAAATCAAATAGCGCGGCAAGTGCTTCGAAATACGGTTCCTTGGGTGTCGAACCTTCAAAACCCGAGTGGCGACTCTGTATTTTGCGAGCGCTTACTTCCCCGCTCGCACTCCCTCGATCTGGGCCCTTTACGTTTTGGAATCCAGAAATTCCAAGGGCACGCTGCCCACAGTGGCGACTCTGCTGGGGATTGAACCAATATTGGTCTATGTTTAGATTTCAATACACTTGAAGAACGATCCCGCAAAAGTTTGTCAAAACGGTGAGCTTCGCGCTGCCGAAGGTCGGAATGGTGATTTAACGGGACCTCGTGTCTGGCCAATCCAATCTGGGACTTTTCCGATCGTTCTCTCATGTAGTTTCTTCTAAGCATTGACTAAATAAAGTGAGCCAAATTTGAAAAGGCATTTGCGAAATTGGGATTCTGTTCCATTAAATCAATCTTTAGCATTCTCATTTGCATCGATGTGGGATAAGCCCCGTTGGATCTTTTTGGCAATCCGGCACGGTTTACCGGAGCTCAAGGACCCCGAATGACCAACAACCTCCGACAATGATAGGTCATTCTACCGTTCGACTGTTGCTCTGCAATTACGCGGGCAACGGGAGGTATATCTTTGGCCTTAGTCCGGGGAACCCGTTACAAGCCAAAACTGGCCTTTGCATGTACAAAGCATTAGAACTCTCCAAACTAGGACAGGTACCTACAGGGTATGATTACTTGCATCTAACCCCCATATACTGTCTACGTGTTACTGCTTTCCCTATCGCATGCACTGTACATACATACCGTTCTGCGTAGGGGCATGTTTAGGGCGGCTTCTAGGTTGTCTCTCTTTCGAGTCTGTCTTATGCTTAATAGGACACTGCTAAGCCCGATGAAGAGTCATGCATCTTTGCGGTGCGTGTTATCAGATTTTCAAAAGTCCTAAGATCAGCAAGACTTTGGGAAATCAAAACTTTCTAAGTCATTGTCTATATCCCAATT
The DNA here is from genome assembly GCA_019656835.1 of Rhododendron ovatum. Lineage (NCBI taxonomy): Eukaryota > Viridiplantae > Streptophyta > Magnoliopsida > Ericales > Ericaceae > Rhododendron > Rhododendron ovatum. Next base: position 35,197,169 of record CM033798.1, on the reverse strand, counting down.
GCGGTTTCAAACAGAAAACAAGGAACGACGAAGAGAATGCCGTGATGCTCACACCACCCTGGTTATCGTGTGCAGCACGTACACCGCTCAGGCTATGGCACTGTGTCGCCTACGCCGCCCCGGTTAAGGTATCACGTCATCCACCCCGAGTTATTCCAGGTTCAAAGTTGAAACTTCAAGAACGAAAAAGTCAAAGGCTTAGACTATTTTCACATCTCTTAGTATTATTCGATTCAAACGAGGATACACTCTCGAAAAGAAATTCGAGGACTTTGGCAGTGTCCGAACATCATGAGACAGACTCGTCTGTAGTCTTAGAGTCTAAGGGCGACACTGACGACGATGGCTGCATTATCACTTTTAGTCTTTTGTTTAGAGTAAGGTTGCTGTAGGGCCCTTATCGAACCTTTTCTTACAGCAAAGCAAAGCAAAGCAAAGTAGGATTCTAAACCATTGCGCCACCAAGGAAAGTATCGAGGCAGAAAGCCAAACCCACTTGGGAACGTCTGCATCAGAATTCGATTCAAAGGCTAGTCAGGTTGCAAGCTCAGTCAGTCACAACGGAAGACTCTCTGTGTTCCCTGTTGGCCACCTTACAGTCAGGATCACCGTCGGTTATCCAGGAAATTGAATCTCCGGCGTCACCTACCTCTTCGTTCTCGTCAAGTTCATCCGGAACCTCCGTCATGGCAGATCAGCCGCAGCCACTAAGTATTGAAACCATACTCATGAACATCCAGAACAGCATCGCCACCATGCAACAAAGGGGTGCTCAGACTGATGCAAATCTCACTAGGCTCAATGACCTTGTCAACACTCGTCTTCCGCTAGCTATAGAAACGGGAGGCAAGGTCGATGAAGATGTCCATGCGGAGCCAATCTTTGTTGAAGACCCTAACCATGCAGGGCGGATCATAATTCAACCCAACCCAAGAGAAGCTCACCCAGAGGCAGCAAATCTGAATCTCGCTGTGGCAAGACCCGTTCCGGACCCTAACATGACTGCTCTCATGGCAAAGATCGTCAAGCTGGAAGAATCTGTGTCCAAATCCGAGAAGATCAACGCTGGGGGAATTGACCTAGATTGCCTCTGCTTGTATCCCAATGCTAAGCTCCCCGACAAGTTCAAGATGCCTGACCTCGCCAAGTTTGATGGGAGTGGTGACCCCAAGACTCATCTCTATGGCTATCATGCCGCCATGAAACTCTTGGCTGTTGAACCCGAGGCCATGTCCCAGCTGTTCCCTCAGACTCTCTCAGGACCCGCTTTTCACTGGTTTTTGTCACTTGACATCGCTAAAAGGAGGACGTGGGAAGACATCGGTGCTGCGTTTATTTCGCAGTACAGTTACAACTCCCAGCTCAAAATGACAACCCGAGAGCTTGAGTCCACTAAAATGGAAGCTAAGGAATCCTTCGCGGATTTTGTCAAAAGATGGAGGACGAAGGCTGCTCAGATGACCGATCGCCCGAGTGAGAGAGATCAACTCCGAATCATCTCCCGCAATCTCCAGCCTGATTATGCTAGGCATTTGGTTCTTGTCCAGGCCTCCTCAAACTTTGATACTTTCTTTGAATCTGGGATGGCTATCGAGGATGCTATACAAAGTCGGATACTGTCAAGAGGGGAGTCCTCTAACCCTTCAAAACCAAAGTCTCTGGTCTACTCAGGGAACACCAATGCGTTGTTTGGCAGTGGGGGATCTTCCAATACAGCAACCAGCGGCACTAACGCCTCTTCTTCCAATGCAACCAATCGCACCGCTGAGATTAACCAAGTGCAAACCCCTCAAAATAACCGGCCTCGCAGTCAGCCCCGCAGTTTCTCTGCATTTGAAGCTCCACTGTCATCTGTCATGGAGAAGTTAATCCAGTCAGGGCATCTGAAACCCCTTGACCCAACCCCACTGCCTAAGAACTAGGGCTGTCCAAAAAATCCACCCGACCGAAGACCCGACCCGACCCGACCCGAAAATTCAGCATCGGACGGTTTAAAAGAAGTAATTCGGTCGGGTTCGGGTTGCAAAATGACAGACCCGACAAGTTGTCGGTCGGGTTCGGGTTCCAAAAGGTCTTGGTTCGGGTCACCCGAACCGACCGAATGACATAAGTACTATAAAAGCAAAAAATTGGGGATTTTCTCTTCACTTAGCTAGGGCTTCTGCTTCTGGCCCTTCTCAGTCCGATCTCACTCTCTGCCGAGTGCCGACGCCCACGTCCCACCCCACCCCCACCCCACCCCACCCCACCCCACCCAGCCCCACCCCACTCTCTCCGACCGCGACTAGATCTCCAATTCTCCGGCCAGTCCTCTCCTCTCCTGCTCTCTAGTCTCCGACTCTCCACAGTCCATTCCACGGTTTCCACCCGATCTTGCAGCCGACTGGCGATGTACCGTTGTAACTTGTAACTGGTACGTCTCTCTCTCTCTCTCTCTCTCTCATCTCTCTCTCTCTCTCTCTCGCTCTCTCAGTCTGATCAGAGGAGCAGTCTCCACAATTTTTCATTTTATATGATTTCATTTTTAACTGTTAAGTTTTTTCTAGATCTCCAGATTCTCCAATCTCCACAGTCCACAGTCCACTCTCTTGTTCTCGTTCGCAAGCCGATCGACGCGTAAATCAGTAAATTTGGTACGTCTCTCTCTCAGACTTCGCACTCATAAATCAAGGTCCTAACTTCAACTGAAAAGTAATTATGGTAGCTTGACTTCAAATTGAATTCCTGCATTTGTACTAGTTACTGGGTTTGGATAGCCAGACTCGATTTCCTGTACTTGGTGCGATGAAACACAATACTCCAATATTCTTGTTACACTGAGGGTTTGATCCTCTTAATTTAACTGCTTGTGTTTTCGTTTCTTTTTCTTTTAGTTGTAGACTTGTAGTCGATGGAACTTTTTGTTGAGAGGATGTAGATTTTCGACCACTCGGACAGAGGACCAATTAAAGGTGCAAAATCTCGTATAAACTGACCCCAGAAGTATTGATATATAGGAGTAGCACCTAAGTAAGATATTTGCCTATTTGGCAGTTGAAACATGACTCAATTAATTAAAGCTTGTTTGAGATCAGTTTGCCTCATTGTTTGAAGCCAACTTTAGATTTATTTTCAAACTTGCTCATTACATTTTCAGCTAAACTTGAACAAGTAACTGCACCTTTTGAATACCCAACAATTTTTGTGTGTTGAAGGTCCCCTACTGCATGCCCTCTTTGCAACAATTAATGTATTCTACTCCCTTAAATTGCCTGCATTATTAGTTGGTCCTTCTATCGAAGTTTAAATACCATAATATACTTTGACCAAAAAGATGCGGCCTATGCTTTTGATCCTTTTGATATATACTATTGCAAGGCAAAGTAATGACAAAGATGAAGGTTACTTTGAAAGTTTAAATTAATCAAGCGAGGAATAAAGTTTGAAGTTCTACATCCCACTGAAATTAAGGGGGCCTGTTGTGCTGCATTGTGGCACCACAGACTTCTATGCCTCACGTTCGCGTCTTGTCTAAGCTCGAAATATGATTAAACTGTTCACTGCCTTGTGCCTATCATACTGCTGAGCCTTGGACCACTGATTCCTTGGCAACTGGATGCTTAATTAGCCTGAAACTGCATTTTGATTGAAGTCCAAAACATAATTTCCCGGTTAATTAAACTCCTGATTAAGTTCGTCCATAAAATATGAAAAATAATGGCACGGATCACGAATGGGCAGGTCATCGAAATTTGGTCAAAGTGTGCCTAATCACGTAAAGATTCTCTCAAGTGTGTGTGGATCAACTTTAAGAGCAATGTTGAAAGTTATGTTTTCTTTCTGGTAGTCAATTATAGATATGTGAAAGTATTGACTATTGACTAGCTTATACATTTCATAACCTTTACTGTTCTATTTGTAGTCAGACATGCATTAGTAACCACTTTGTTCATGTATCTTTTAACTGATAAAACCATCTGATTCATCACTTTTGTTTGTTTTAGGTGATGGAGCCAGTTTTTGATTTCCATCCTGGTGGGGAACTTGAGGATGATGTTGTTGATATCGAAGAACTTGAACTTCAAGGTAATCCTAATCCTGCTGTGACTACCCTTGCCGATGTTGTCAATGTTGAAGATGATACGGTACAAAAAGCAAATCAAGTTAGGAGAAAAAACCAATAAAAGAAAGCTTCCACCACAAATTCCTAAAGCCCTAAGCCAAAAAAGATCGACATCGATCTCCTGCCTGGGATCACTTTGAAAAAATAGTAGAGGGCGATGACACATGGGTGAGTGTAACTATTGCAAGAAACGATATGCGGCGGATAGTAAAAAACATGGCGTTAGTAATTTGAAAGCTCACATCCCCGTTTGCCCGTTATATCCTCTTAAAGACCAACATGGACAACAAAACCTTTCATTCAAAGTCAACGAGGGGGGCGGTGTTGACGTTGTGACAAGTGTATTTTCTTTTAAAGAGTGTAAGAGAGCTCTTGCAGAAATGGTGATTATTGATGAACTACCGTTTAGGTTTGTTGAGGGGATTGGGTTCAGAAAATTTTGTAAGGTCATGCACCGAAATTCACACCGGTCCCTTCTCGCCAAACGATTACTAGAGAGGTGGTTGCAATTAAAGACTACGAGAGGGGAAAACTGAAAAATTATTAAAGGGCCGTAGGATTTGCCTCAGACTGATACATGGACATCAATTCAAAACCTTAACTATATGTGTTTGACTGCACACTTCATTGATGATGATTGGAAGTTGCAAAAGAGAATCTTAAACTTTTATCAATTGAAGATCATAAGGGAGCTACAATAGGCAAGAAAATTGAGTCATTATTGCTTGAGTGGAATGTTGATGGTATTTTTACAATGACGGTAGTAATGCTAGTTCGAATGGCACGGCTATTGAGTACTTGAAAAGGAAAACAATGGATTGGAAAAGGACTGTCTTGGGGCATGAATATATGCATATGCGATGTTGGCACATATTTTGAATCTTATTGTCGTTGAGGGGTTGAAAGATATGAGTGAATCTATTTTGCGTGTTCGTGATATTGTGAGGTATGTGAGATCTTCTCCACAAAGAATGGAGACTTTCAAGAAGTGTGTGGAGAAGGAGCAAATTAAATCGAAACAAACAGTGTGTCTTGATGTGTGTACGCGATGGAATTCACTTACTTAATGTTAGAGTAGCCATCAAGTTTGAGAAAGCATTCCAAAGAATGGGGGAGGAAGACAGTAGTTTCATAAAATTCTTTGGCATAAAGAAGGCGATGAGGATTGTCATTGGAGGGTGAGGATGACCAAAGTGGGAGCCATAGCCATAGAGTTTCAACTCCAAGACAAGCAACTGTCCAAACAAGCTTGATTGGAAGAATTGTAGGTTGTTTGTTACATTCTTGAAACTTTTTCTATGATGCAACAAAGAAATTTTCAGCTTCTCTTTTGTCACATCCAATGTGTTCTTTCATGAGTTGTTTGAGGTTGATACCCTATAAATGAATCAATCCTCAGCCGAGATTCTTTTATGTCTAAGATGGCAATTGAAATGAAGAGAAAATTTGAGACGTATTGGGGGGATGTAGAGAAATTCAATCCCTTACTTTATGTGGCGGTGGCACTTGATCCCCGGTATAAGTTAAGGTTGGTGAAATTTTGCTATACCAAGATCCAAAGGGAAGGCGGTGGGTGAGAAAATGGAGAAACAAGTGAAGGATGTTTTTGAACACGTTGTATGATTTTTATGAAAAAGAGGGTGAAGTTAGACAAAATGTGTCTAGTTCAAGTTCAATGCCGAGAGTAATGGAGGAGAATGAGGATTGTGATCGTCCGCTTGAATTTAGCTAGCGAATTTGACACTTACTTGGAGGAGGAGTATTCTAGTGTTTGTTCTTCGGAAGTAGACAAGTACTTGGGGGATTTTGTGCGAACGTAGGGACAATCCAGATTTTGATATCTTGGTATGGTGGAAGAACATTCCAACAAGTATCCAATCTTGTCAAAAATGGCGCGTGATGTATTAGCTATGCCCGTGTCTACTGTTGCTTCCGAATCGGCCTTTAGTACGGGTGGTCGCGTACTTGATCCATTTCGAAGTTCACTCTCACCGTCAATGGTCGAGACTCTTGTATGCACCCAAAATTGGCTTTTAAGCACGGTTCCAATCTCTCTTCGACAGTCTATGGATAAAATTGAAGATCTTGAACGACGGGTAATTTAATTCAATTGATCTATCTACTTACTATTTCATTTTTTCTTAATATTGAATTGAATTAAGTGTTTTTGTTTTTTAGAACTCTTACAAACTGAATCAATTGATGATGCAACGCAAGTTCCTACGGATTGAGTGATGGGCCTTTGGACATTGACCTTGGTAAAACATTGAACATTATGTTATTTTGTAATCTTCGAAGTTTTCAATTTAATTGTATGATTTTTCTTTCTATGTAACAGGTTTGGTCAGTTTACATGGGGATTGGGGAGCACTTTGGACATTCAACTACTGGACTAGTTTATTTAATTATGGAGTTGTGTGTTTGGTTGCTTTTAATTATTATGGACTTGTAGTTTTTAATCACTTTGGACTTGTAATTTGGACTTGTAATTGCTTGCCTAGTAGACAGTAGTGAACTGGAAACATTATGACTAGTTGTATGGCTGTTGAAAAAACAGGGAAGGAGAGACTAGAGAGGGCTGGTCACTGCCTCACTGGTGTGTGGCTGTGTGGTGTGTTTTTTTTTTGCTATGTGCCATGTGGTTGTGTTTGGTTTAATGGTTTCTTCTTCCTTTTTTTCCACTTAATCTCTTAATCTTGCTTGCTGGAAATCTCTGGGAATGTAGTAGACTAGTATGGACTGGAAATTGGAAAGACAGGGAAATCGCTTGCTGGTGATGTCTAATTTTTTTTTGAACTTTTTTGATATGGCTTTGTGGAAGTTGACTGGAAATGACGAAATGTGTAAAAAAAATTTGCTGATGAATGGTTGCTGGAAATTGAGCCAGTCGGCCCAATATAATTAATGAAATTTTTGTTATATGGCTTTGGTGGAAGCCCAAAGCCAAAGGTTTATAAGGGCATTGGGCCTTGTGGCCTGTTATGAAACTTACAAATTTAGGAGATTAACAGCCCAAAATATTTAAGGAAATGGAAAAAAATAGCCAGAAAAATGAATATGGCCCAAAAATAATAGGCCCATTGAAACGGCCCAATCCGAAGACCCGACCGGACCCGACCAAACCCGCCCGACCACAAACCCGTCCGAACCCGACCAGAACTTCGGTCGGTTGCGGGTTGATGTGTAACCAACCCGAAAAATGTCGGGTCCGACCCGACCCGACCCCGGCCAAACCCGCCCGATGGACAGCCCTACTAAGAACCCTTCACCCAACTTCAAAGCCAATCTTTATTATGCCTACCACCAAGGGGCTGGACATCTTACGGACTCCTGTTTTCGTCTCCGACATGCGATCCAGGATCTCATAGATGAAGGGACTCTCCACGCTCCACCTCCACCAACTCAAAAACCAAACATCCTTTCCAACTCTCTGCCAAAGCATAATGCTGTTCCCTACATAAACCAAATATCCCTCAGCTCCACTTATATCGATCCTAACTCCACCATATTCAACCCCACTGACCATATAACCTCAACAGACCAACCCAAGCCGGTCGTGCCCATGCCTTCTCAGCCCGAAGCCGAGATCTTCTACATCCATCTTGAAGAAGGACAGTCGTCCAATCCCGATGCGCCCCTCGCACGCCTGCAAAATGGAACGTTTGTGTTCAACGCTTCCATCAGCGAACTGTTTCACCAGTCCATCCCTTCCGTGCAGCTCAACTCTGCTTCTTCCTTGGATAGCCCGTATTTTGATGTAACGGATCCAAACTCCTCTCCGAATTTGATAAGCCGTTTTAGGTCTGCTGTCCCTCTTCTACCAGAACGGCGGGTTGATATGGAAGCAGTAGGGTGGGCTATTGCCGATAATAATGACTATGCAGCCCCCATAATCAATGAATGGACAGAACTAGAATTAGACGGTTTCCCCCAGAACCCCGAATATGTCCCATTTAACCATGCTTGGTATGACGCTTGGATGGCTAATTATGAGGCAGACATGCTTGACCCTTTGGATGGATTCTCCTTGAACATGCTATTTCAACAGCCTGAACCCGTTTTGCCTGAGGAGGAGTACTATTGGGATCCCGAGCCTGTGTGGCAGTTTCCGTTGGAGTTTGACCTCAATCCTCTGCAAGGTTACGCTCTGCCCAATCATGAGATTCAGCTCATAGAGGAGGGTTTGTTCAGGAGGAAACTCGCGTCTTGGGGGAATGCTTTCTCCCTTCCGACTCTTGACAGGCTGGTTGACTCTGTAACTAACACTGAGTATGACCCTACATTTTACATCGTTAGCGAGGAACTCTCGCGCCCAGCACCGCTTTATCCAACCGAGGAAGATCGCAGCATTATGGTTACAGACTTAGTTCCGCCAGCGGACCTCTGGGACGTTGATGATGTGGTTAATATCCAAGTTGGATCTGAGGTTTGGACTGTCAACCGCTCTCTTGCCGATGGGGGACTCTGGGATGTCCCATTCAGTTGCTAACACGGAGCCCATTGGGGAGGCTGTAGCTGTTAAGGATCCAGATTTCTGGGAGTCGCTGCTGTGGAACGATTTAGTTGAAGACCTCGATCTAGGCATGGAAGTACCTATAGCCCCACCGCCCTCTGACAAAGGAAAATGCAAATTGGGGGAAGTCCCTGCTGATATTTGGGATGACAGTCAAGCCTTTCAAGTGATACTCTCTCTAGAGAACGTTCTCAACGTTACGAGGAGTGGACGAATTTTTCAGCCTACCAATCTGCAGGCTGGGAGCTCGTCCAATTCTTCTAACCCAAGGAACGAACCTTCTGCATTCTCGAGGTCTGCACCGTTTGAGGTACCTCCTAGCTCCCCGAATGAGGACATGATTCAGAGGCAGCTGGAGCGAATCCCTGCCGCTATATCACTCTGGGGACTAATCTGTTCCTCCCGCGAGCATCGTCAGAAGTTCTGCCATACTCTCTCTCGCCTTGAGATCCAACCAGATGTCATGCCTGAAGCAATGATATCCATAATTCTCCCACCTACTTCTAAGCACACCGTGGTCTTCACCGACAAGGATCTACCGATCGAAGGGGTTGATCACAATCGCCCCTTGCACATCACTGTTAAGTGTAAAGGACTCTGGATTCCAACTGTTCTGATCGACAACGGATTGGCAATCAATGTTTGCCCGTTGAGAGTGGCTTACCGCTTGGGACTAGCCAAGAAAGACTTTGCACCTTCCAATCTGGCTGTTAAGGCATACGACAGCACTCGTCGCGTGGTCGAAGGCACGCTTCTGCTCAAGCTTGACGCCTGAAGGGTTTTGAGATGGACGTCGAGTTCCATGTGGTTGATATCCCGGCCTACCTTTAATCTTCTGCTAGGAAGGCCATGGCTCCACCGATCTGACATCATGGCTGTACCGTCTACTCTTCACCAAAAGGTTATGTTGGGACTCCCTACCGGAACTCTGACAATCTGCGGGGACTCGGGCATTCGCCCGCTTAAGGAAGATGGCACACCTGTTTTGGGGATTGCGCATGGCGATGAAGATGTTGATCTCGGGGGTTTCTCTTTCGACACTTCTGGTTCGGTTTTGGCTATCAACGTGGATGGGGACTTCATCATAAGCTCTGTTGCTTTAGACATCATGAAGAGGATGTCCTATCTACCTGGTCTTGGTCTTGGGATTCACCAACAAGGGATCCCGGAGTTCCCTGCCTTTCCTTCCTGCGAGGGCCGCTTTGGTTTGGGGTACTCCTCCTCTACCAAGGATTGCCAAAAGAAGGAAATGCACGGGAAAACCTCGATCTCTCTATGGTGAGCCCGACAGCTACTTTGTGCGCGAAGTGGGGAATGACATCTACACCGGGCAACCTGAGCCTTTCGTCGATTCAGTTACTGGGGAGTTGCTGCCTGGGTTTGAAGTTTTCGCTGATGACACTTGGTCCTCTAGTGATGAAGAACCGGCAAGGGCGGAATTCAAGAGGAAGCTTAGCCAGCCCAAGCTAAAGACTGATTGGCTGATGTCTTTTGATCAAGGGAGCTTGGAGCAGCTGTTTTATGAGTTCTCCCAAGTGGGTTTGGCCAAGGAAGCGGAAGAAGCCGAGGTGTTCATGCTCGGTTCCGACGACCTCAAGGATCCCCTCTCCCTCATCACAGAAGCAAAGGGTAGCCTTAAAAATTGCATTTTCAAACCACGCCTTACTTGCATTGATGATGTATCAGAGTCTGACACTGAGTCTGTTGAGTCGTCTGAGTCTAAGTCTAGCTCTGAGTCGGAGCTTTGTGCCTCTCGGCCCTCCACGTCATGGCTTTTACTTTGAGTTTGATTCCCTTGTACTTGGCGACCCTGCAGGGTCTTATGAAATGAAGGAATCCTCTTCTGACTACTTGAATGATCTTTATATAAACTGTGTCGACCCCGACGATGAAGGGATAGATTTCGATGGGGACATTCCCAAGGAAATCCGTGTCCTCATCGAAAGGGAAGATGAAAGGCATGCTCAGCCGTTAAAAGAAGAAATAGTCTTAATAAACTTGAAAGACGAGAATGATCCCCGAATGGTTCAGGTGGGCTCCACTTTATCCCTAGAGGAACATCATGATTTCAAAGAACTGCTCTCGGAATTCAGTGATATTTTTGCGTGATCCCATCAAGACATGCCCAGCATCGACCCAGAAATAGTCGAGCATCGAATCCCCTTACTACCAAATGCCAAGCCCGTGAAGCAGAAATTGAGGCGAATGAGGCCGGATTGGGTGCAGAGGATCAAGGAAGAGGTCACTAAGCAGATCGACGCCGGTTTTCTCATGGTTTCTCAATACCCCACATGGGTTGCCAACATTGTTCCAGTTCCTAAAAAGAATGGACAAATTCGAGTGTGCGTGGACTTTAGGGATTTGAACAAGGCAAGCCCCAAGGACGATTTTCCCCTGCCACATATCGATGTACTGGTGGACAATACGGCGGGCCATGCCCTGCTTTCATTCATGGATGGTTTCTCCGGATATAACCAGATTCTTATGGCACCAGAAGACCGTGAGAAGACGACTTTCATCACTGAATGGGGGACTTATTGTTACTTGGTCATGCCGTTTGGTTTGAAAAATGCTGGTCCTACCTACCAGAGAGCCGCTACGACCATTCTGCACGACATGATGCACAAAGAGGTTGAGGTCTACGTAGACGACATGATTGCTAAGTCAAAAACTCGGGAAGGGCATGTTCCTGTATTGAGGAAGTTTTTCGAGAGGCTCCGAAAGTTCCGCATGCGTCTCAATCCACAGAAATGCACCTTTGGGGTCACGGCAGGCAAGATGCTCGGTTTCATGATTACTTCGCGTGGGATTGAGGTCGATCCATCAAAGATCAAAGCCGGTGCTTGAAATGAAGCCACCGGAGAACTGAAAAGGGAGTGCGAAGCTTTTTGGGGAAGGTTCAGTTCATCAGCAGATTCATCGCCAAGTTAACCTTAACTTGCGAGCCGATGTTTCGTCTACTCAAGAAGGACACCCCGTTCGTATGGTCGGACAGATGTCAGGCGGCCTTCATGTCCATTCAGAGTTATCTCCAAAACCCGCCTGTCTTGATGCCACCAGTGCCTGGAAAGCCCTTGATTCTATACTTGTCTGTGAGTTCTACATCCATGGGATGCTTGCTAGCTCAAGAGGGGGACCAGGGAGTTGAGAAGGCCGTTTACTACTTAAGTAAGAAAATGGTTGGGTCTGAAGAGCGCTACACCGCCTTGGAAAAAACGTGCTGGGCTTTGGTATGGGCCTCTAAGAAGTTGAGACACTACATGCTGGCTTACCCAGTGAAGTTGATTTCTCGAATGGATCCACTCAAGTATCTGTTTGAGAAACCAGCCCTCACTGGTAAGTTAGCACGTTGGTTGCTCCTCTTGGCAGAATTCGATCTCGAATACGTCACGAGAAAGTCGGTAAAGGGGCGAGCCATTGCTGAGTTTTTGGCTGATCACCCTGTGGACGGACCGGAAGATGCAGATTTTGTGTTCCCAGATGAGGAAGTGCTAACAGTTGTCGAAGATGTTTGGACTCTTTACTTCGATGGGGCGGCCAATCAGAAAGGATTTGGGATCGGGGTTTTGTTAGTCGCCCCCGATGGTTCTCATATTCCGCTTGCATTCAAACTAAACTTCGATGTTACAAACAACCAAGCTGAATATGAGGCCTGTATTGTGGGCATGGAGGCTGCCCTCACGCTTGGCGTTGAACGGCTCGAAGTTATCGGAGACTCCAATCTCGTTGTATCTCAAGCCAATGGGGACTGGAAGGTGCGTGAAGAGGGGTTGAAACCGTATCATCAGGATTTGGAGGGGCTAATTCCTTGCTTTAACAAAGTGACTTTCACCCACATCACCCGTTTGAAGAACCGGTTCGCCGATGCACTCGCGACCTTGGCATCCATGGTCGAATTGCCGTTGGGAGTCAAACTGCGCCCAGTTTTGATTGAACAGCGGGACTGCCCCGCTTATCAATACGTCAACGCCATCGATGATGTCGATGATGGCCTACCCTGGTACCATGACATATGGAACTTCGTCGAGAATGGCACGTATCCGGCTGAGGCCTCTAAAAAGGATCAGACTGCATTGCGGAGGATAGCCGCTCAGTACATCATTTGTGGGGGAAAGTTATACAAGAGGTCTCATTGCGGAATGCACAAGCTCTGTGTCAACGGGACCGAGGCCGTCAGAATCATGGAAGAGATCCACGAGGGGGTCTGTGGCCCTCACATGAGCGGCGTCATGCTGGCTCGGAAAATCTTGCGCCAAGGCTATTTCTGGTCTACTATGGAATCTCAGTGTGTGGATTATGTGCGGCGATGTCACAAATGCCAAATTCATGCTAATCTAATGCATGTTCCACCCTCCAACCTATTTGGCATGGCTTCGCCTTAGGCCTTTCTCTGTATGGGGCATCGACGTCATCGGCATGGTTAGACCGTCTGCATCAAATGGTCATAGATTTATCCTCGTGGCGATAGATTATTTTACCAAATGGGTGGAGGCCGAATCTTATAAAACCCTAACGGCGGTTCAAGTTGCTCACTTCATCAGGAAAAACATCATCTACCGATATGGGGTTCCGCAAGCGTTCGTATCAGACAATGGGAGTCATTTCAAAGGCAGGGTCCTGGAACTCTTCGAAGAATTCAAGATCCAAATCCATCACTCAACGGTCTATCGTCCCCAAACAAATGGAGCAGTTGAAGCGGCCAACAAAAATGTCGAGACAATCATCAAGAAGTCTGCAGAGTCCGCCAGGGACTGGCACGAGCAACTGCCTTTAGCTCTTTGGGGTTATCGAACGTCGATTCGAACATCAACGGGGGCAACCCCCTATTCCTTGGTCTACGAGGATGGAAGCAGTTCTCCCTATAGAGCTTGAGGTGCCATCTTTGAGAATCATGGTGGAATCGGAACTCTCGGAATCTGAATGGCTCAGTGGGAGATTTGTTGAACTCATGCTTTTTGATGAGAGGAGGCTATCGGGCTTTGTATCATGTTCAGGGGTATCAGCGGAGAATCGCCCGGGCATTCAACAAAAAAGTGAAGTCTAGAGACTTGGTCGAAGGAGACATGGTCACAAAAGAGATTCGGGCACCAGTTTTTGACCCCCGTGGCAAGTTTCGACCCAAGCGTTCCGGACCTTACATCATCAAGACCATCCTTTCTGGAGGAGCGGCTCAGCTCATCGATCTCGACGGCAACGGATTCAGCTCTCTGGTTAACCTGGATCAACTCAAACGATACTATCCCTGAGAGAAGCTCGTTGGGCCGAAAACCACAAGGGTGGGCGGTTCCAAGCAAAAATTAGAGCAAGCCTGCTAGACCGAAAACCTGAGAAGGCGGTTTAGGCAAAAATAAATAGGCATCAATCAAAGCTCGCTAGGCTGAAAACCCGAAGTGGCAGCACTAGGCAAAATTTAGAGCGTAAAAGGAGAGCTAAAATACTCGAGTGAACCTTAGCCTGAACTACGTGCTGACCTGATTCCCGAAAGGGGATACGTAGGCAATCTCTCTGTGAGATTCGGTCACAATCCATCAACTTGATCCACGGTTCCTTATTACCAGAAGTTAACTCGATACTTGGGCGACACGGCGGTTCAACACTTGTATCAAAAGGAGAAAACTCTCAAACTTTCATTTTTATTTAAATTATAACTTCTATTACACAGGCTGAGCAAGTCTTAAAAAGAGTTAAGCATGAAAACAGAATAAAGTGCTCGAGGCCTTAACAGGCTCACGGTTTATTCTAGATCATCAGGGTTCGTCAGAAGTCAGTTGTTGTTTTGCCTGCTTGTGATTTCCCTTCTTAGCCATGTTTGATATCGGTGTGTAAGTTCTGTGCTGAAGTCTGGGTCAGCTCCTCCGAGTTGCCTCAGACCCCAGTTGTGCTCATATTCTCTCAGATTCCGGGCAGTAAAAGCAGGGACTTGGAAATCTTCAGTCCCGGCTCGGTGGAGTCCTTGGCTCATTCCTAGCTGACGAAGGATGCGTCCGGGGATGTAGAACGTGAAAGCGGTCAGCCCAGCTATCACTACTCTCTCGAAACCTGCAGAACTCAGGGCCATGTCTGGAATGTTTAAGGCTTCATGCCGCCATATGATCTCGTTCGGCAGCATTTCTCTCATAAACGCGCACCATTGATGCACAGACATTTTCGGATAAATGATACCCCGCTGATGCATTCGGCCGGGCAAATGGGGCCAGTTTGCTTCCGATGCCGTAAGCAATCCCAATTTGTCGGATAACCAGAGCTGCATGAGGGGAAAAACAAGTGAGAAGTCATATAAAGCTTGAAAGGAAAAGACAAGTGAGGAACTTCGATATAGCCTTAGCTGAGAGATGAGGTAAAAACAGAACGTGCGAAAGCCGAAAAAAAGTGAGCTGAGTGAGAACCAAGCTAACCTGCAGTAGTAGTGGACTACCGCCGAACACGTCTGTTTGGCCAGAAGAAACCAAATCCAAACCTATGAGTGTCTCCGCCAGAACCAGTGGTACCACGTTTCTTCGGGCACCCAGTTGAGCTGCGACGCTCACCAGCATGGGGTTGACTTGCCCATTTGGAGATACCAGTAGATAAGCAGCCAGTACGCCGATTGCCAGGGCAAATTGACGTCGAGCCTGCACGGCTATATTCTCTACGTCCCCTTCTGGCCCATACCATTCCATTAGGCGCATGACGTTGATCTGCCCTCCGATTAGCAAACTTTCGGCCGCTCCTCGAGTGATGCCAAGACTTGACTGAAGGAGCTTTGGCATGCTCTTCCGGTAAGGTGGCACGACAATCACGCTTGAGGCGACTCCTTGGAGGTATGCTTGGAATTCCTCCACGGTTGAGCACAGCTCGTTAACCCCAAACCTGAACACGTGAACCTCTGGGTCCCAGAATTGTAGGGCTGCCCTCAGAAACTCAGGACGGACTCTCACATTGCGGAGGAAACGGAATGCGGCCAGCCCGTGAAACCAGAATGACAGCCAATCTCCAGCAACAAAGGCCGTGAGCCACGGGCTAATCAAGGCCGGAAGATTATTTGCCATTCTGCTTCTCGTGGGATTCTCAAACTGTGGGAGGAATGCCTTTCATCGGCAAAGCTTTGGTCTCTTTATAAACAGAGTACATGAAGTGTTCTCCTTTCCTAGTGAAAATATTTATACAACGTGGCATTCTCTTCTCCAAAGTGAAGGCATCTCTGCACGCCCCCCCCCCCGAAGTACTCTGAGCAGTTAAAGGGTGATGACAAGGCTTGGTCGTCCTAAAAAAAATCCGAAATGGTCAAATAAAGGTGACCTGGCACGGTCCAACCATCGCGCGATGATCTCATTCCATCGCGCGAGTGTGAAACATCTACTCCATCGCGCGACATACTCACTCCCTCGCGCGACGGTTCACCCTGCATTTTGACAGATTCCAGCAGCTACTGCCCAATCTTGGTCGCTTCCTATTCTAAGGGTACTTTTGCAACTTTTATGGTTCCGGCAAGTCACTATGAGCATTTGCAACCATATCCAAGCATCGGATTCGAGATATTGCGTTTAACGAGGTTTTTGAACCCTCGGTGGCTTGTTTCAAGGCCAAATGAGCGTTTCGGGAGTTCGAAACTCGGTCCAAAGGCTCATGTCCATTTCTCTCAGGCCGTACAAGTCGTGGTGACCTAATGTGACTGTACGGAGGTGTCGGTTTCAGTCCGGGACATAATAGAGTCATGTTTTTCCATCTCGTGTCCCTTTTGTGTCCTTTGTAAGGTTTTTGGGCAATCTTGTATTTTGGGAGGTGTTTCTCGAATCTGTCAACTCTCGTAGGTCATTTTGTATATATGTGACCTCCCGGAAGTGTCCTTATTATCCAAGTTAGAACATTTTGAGTTTTGGTTTATAAATGTCCAATATTTCATTTCCTCGTATCCTGGCCTGTCCTAAGATACATTTTTCGTTTTTCTCTGAGTTAGTTCTGTCTGTGCGTATGCACGTGTTTGTGAACGGTCTCGGTACATTATCAATGCAAGTATGGTATTAGTGGCGAACGCTTACTTACTTTAATTCATTGCAAGAGTGAGATAAGCTGAAAACGCAAATTTAATAGCTAAACCTTGAACTATCCATATCCAAGCAAAGGAAACTACTGTGCATGCGGCGCGTCGGCCACGCAAAAGTCATCATGTCTAGTCGGGCACACTCGCCCATCAAGTCAAAAGGGCACACAGGCCTCAAAAACGTGTATCAAGTATCAACTAAGGCACTCCGGCCTTCAACCTATCTACGCGGGCGCGCAGGCCTAAAAGCAAAAATCAAGAGAACGGAAAATGAAATGAGGCTTCTTAGTAGCCCTCAGTCCTCCCCAAACCAGTCGCCATCTCCGACGTCGTCGTCGTCGTCGTCGTCTCTCTCTCTAGGATCTTGTCTAAAACCAGGATCATCGGCTGAGTCGTCTGAGCCGCTGCTGTCGGGTTCCTCTTCCTCTTCTTCCTCTTCCTCTTCTTCCTCTTCCCCTTCTTCCTCGGAGTCCTCGGGCAGGATCAGCCGCTTCTTGCGGACCGGCTCTTCTTGCGAGGGCCTTTGGTGCATCTTCAATTGATATCTCTCCTCGGCGCGCGCCACGGCCTCTTGGGCCGCCTCCTCACTCGCAACAGGTGGTCGCATGCCCCGTGTCTGTGGTCTAGTAGTAGGTGGAGGAGCAGGAGTCCTGCTTGCTAGTTTCTTTTGTGGAGGCTCTCTCGCGCTTTTCGTCCTAGGAGCCGCCCGTCCCTGTGTCTGCATTGTAAATTTTTACGCATTTAGCATGTATTCTATGAATTGTATATATGCAGACAGGTACAATCAATTTCAAAGTCGACGGCAATTAAAGTATACTATGTATCGAGCAAAGCATGCATATATCAAGTATCGAATGTAGGAATGTATCGTTTCTCTGAAGGATATACCTGAGATCTCTGAGCTGCCGGTGGTGGGTATCGCAAGTCCAAAGGCAGGCCACTCGCCGCCCGCCTTATCACATTCTCCATTGCAAGCATGCGCCGAATAGCCTCGTTCACCCATTCATTGGGCACCTGCAAGGATGATTTGAACATAAGCAATAGAGCAATGTTTCAAGACTTTTTATGGAAATACAATAATGAAGCCTACAATGTCTTACCGGCACGGTGACGGGCACTGGCTCAACTCTGGCAGGAACTAAGTGTAGCTCGGCAGGATTGCCCTGAGAGTCCACCACTGCTATATGCCATGTCAACTCTGGTGGGCCACCTCTCACAGGTCCGCTCGGACCCCGCCTCGCGCGACTCTCACCACTGCTCTGCCTCACTGTGATGGCTCTCCTCTCCTCAGCAGCTCCACGGGCCTGACTCTGGACCTCCTTGAACTCCCGCACTCTCAGCGGCCCCGCCAAGCACTCTCTCTAATAAACTGCATAGTCCATACCGGGACGCAGGTAGTGTGTCAAGTCGGTGTCAGGTCGCGTGAAGATCTCTAACTCGGCCAACGTGTACTCCCCTGTGTGTGAAGCCCGTGGTGGAAGCGGTCCGGGTACCTGGAACTCCGCGTAGCCAAGTGATTGGCGTGTCACTCGGTCACCCAAGTACCACTGCCAACCAAAAACCGACTCCAGCAGCACTCTGCTCACCGTCACAACCCTGCTCCTGGCCAAGTATTCAGGCTCTGGCTCTGCCACTCTCTAAGGGTCCCACTCTACCTGCACAAGCAAGCAATGCAAGCATCGATCAGCGACATCATTAAAGCAATAAAAAGGGATGCATACCTCTATTTAATGAAATCATGTTATACCTGCGAGGGTCGGAGCTCGTTTAGTATATCCTGAAGCCGTTCAGATCACCTCTCCCTCTTTTCTCTCCCATATTTTTCTTCCTCCAGATATGAGCACGTGGGAGGATCCCCAAGTCTAAGCTCTTCGTCACTGGACGGCACATGTTCAAAACCTCGTAGGCCCAGAGCTGCACAGTTATCAAAGTTCAAATCATTAGTACAATGCAGGAATATTTTTGAGCAGTTCATGTATTCAGATAAATAAGTATATAATGGAAATGTACTTTACTCTATTATGATCATACCTCCCAAATCCGCCAGTAGCCAGCAGTGCTCATCTCAGTCCTCGACGAGTCCCCCATGAAGCCATAAGCTGCGCCAAGTGCAGCTCCTCCCCAGTCAAAGCGTGAGGTCGTCCTCAGATCCCTCAGTGCAGGCAAGTACGATAGGTGGACCTTGCTACGCCTATTTGGGTACAGGGTAGCACCAAAAAGGTACAAAAGGTACGCCCGGGCCATCTGCTCCGCCTCCTGCGTGGTCGCCACCTCCTTTGCAAGGTACCGGGTGAACTGCCCATATCTCGCCATCCCTTCCTCAACCTTGGGCACCTCTCCTAAGAACCACTCCAGGGCCGCCTCGTCCTCCTGAATGCCCGAGTCAAACGGGATAGGGTCGCCTCCAATCCTCAAACCAGTGATCGCTGCAAAGTCAGTGGGCGTCACCGTCATCTCCCCAAGCGGCAGGTGGAAGGTGTTGGTGGTATCCCTCCACCTCTCTGCAAGTGCAACCAAGACCGCATGGTCATTCCTGGCCGGAGTAAGGGTCTGTATGAACTCCCCGAAGCCTGCCTCGTCCACCAACTGCCTCACCTTCTTAGGCAAACCCTGGTACAACGCCAAGGAGCTGCAGGCTCCCCCGAAACCTCGGATGTCTCTCTGTCTCGCTCTCTCCTGCATTAAACACGAAAACAAGCAACAAGGGATATATCAGCATGTGAAGCTTTCATTCTCAAGTTCTAGGAAATCAATACAACTTGGCAGTAGATGGTTGGTTCAAGTTATTATGTCTCGTGCATGGCATTTAATGTGAAACTAGTGTCACTATTCGAATATGCTTCAAAGGATTATTCTACATTCTTCGGTATGTAAGCAACATGCATCGTATTGAATTTGCAATCACAAAAGGAAATGAAGGACTTTTAGAAATTTACCTCAGACCAGCTGCTCGAAATATGGGTATCGGGGTCTCTCAGAACAAGCTCGGGGTCATACTCCGCTTGCCGTGGCTTGTACGTCGTAAGACCTGATGGTACAAACAGGTGTGGAACCGGTGGGCTGTATCCCTCTGCTGAAAATGGAACACGAGTCATGCTCTCTGCCTCAGATACCGCAGTCACCCTAGGCCCATGTACCCTGGCTCCCATCCGCTCCTCGGTCTCTGCGTCCCTCAGTATCTCCTCCTTAGCGGCCCTCGCTCTCTCGGCCCTCGCCGTAGCCTCTGAAGCGGCTATCTCCCGCTCTCGCTCCTCTCGAGCCTCCAAAACGGCGGCCCCAATCATGGGATCCTCCTCAAGCAGCCGGGCTAGTCTCTCCTCGCTCAGAAACTCTGCGAGGTCCTGTCTCGTGATGGGTCTGTGGCCTGATGATGTAGCCCCTGGCCGAAACAGCACCTCCTCCTCCGGAACCTCTGCGGTGTCCTCTTCCTCGCTCGCCACACCCTTGTTTTTTGCCGGATCCCTTAACGGAGCCTCGCTTGGCCCGGCACCGCTGCCCTCGGCGTCTCCACTGCCCATACCCTCGGAACTGCCACCAACTACTATCAAGCCACTCACGGCCTCGCTCGGGTCCAGTTGCACGATTCTAGTCCTCGCGGCCCCGATCTCCATTGTCGCGCGACGGTCTGATTGCGTCGCGCGATGATCGCCTTCGCCACCCACCTCCTGCTCGCGACCCCGTTCGCCATCACCACCGCCTGCTACCGCAGCACCGAGACCCAGGGGTGGCTCCGCCAGCTGTTGATCCGCCGTTTCAACTGCCATTGGCCCTCCCACATCCTCTGGACGGTCAACTACCTCTCCTCCACCGCCACCATTGCCGTGTTCCGCCATGGGTGAGTGTTTGTGCGTGGATTCCTTTCGATTTTCGTGAGGAAATTGAAGGGTTTGAGTTGGGGTTTGGGGAGTTTGAGAGGAGTTGAGAGTTTTGAAGTTTTGAAACCGCTAAGCATCGGTTCCTATAGCATCCCCGGGAAGAAAAGAGAAGAAAATGGGTGCGGGCCGGATCTGGGTTGGTTTCAGACCCAGGCCCTAACAGAGAACCATCGCGCGATGGTGTGACTTCGTCGCGCGATTGTAAGACTGGGCCGATCACTAAGTTTAGCCTCTGGTTCAGGCCCGATCATGTGTATCGTTTTGATGATGGTCCAGGAATCTTATTCGAGCCTTGCAATTGGTTTTTGGATCCCTTCGAGAGGTCCTTTATTTCCAATCAGCGACGATCCATCCGTCCGATTATCAATCAGCGACGATCCATCCGTCCGATTATCAATCAGCGATGATCCATCCGTCCGACTTCAATCAGCGACGATCCATCCGTCCGATTATCAATCAGCGACGATCCATCCGTCCGATTATCAATCAGCGATGATCCATCCGCCCGACTTCAATCAGCGACGATCCATCTGTCCGATTATCAATCAGCGACGATCCATCCGTCCGATTATCAATCAGCGACGATCCATCCGTCCAATTTCAATCAGCGACGATCCATCCGTTCGACTTCAATCAGCGACGATTTATCCGTCCGATTATCAATCAGCGACGATCTATCCGTCCAATTATCGATCAGCGACGATCCATCCGTCCAAATTCGGATCAGCAATCAATCTGCTCATCAATCTGTTGGTGCACGGTATTTGTATATACTTGCTTGCACTTTTCGTTTAAATCGGCTTTTGGGTGGATTGGACGGGTGTCTAGAAATCTTTGACGTTACCCGTGCCAGCCAATGGCGCTCCGTGTGCCGTCAAAGAGGGACTACTGTAGACACCCCAATCTGACTTCCCGATCATTTTAACCAGCATTGTTGGCTGGTTACATGGCCTTGGCTAGCCACCAATCAACCCATTCTTCTATAAACCCCCCCCATGCTTCATTACAAAAGGGTTACCATTTTTCTCTCCAAAAAAAGAAGAAACAAAGCTCAAGCACAAACATCTCATACCACACTCCCTCTCATATAATCACCTTCTAAGCCTCACCACCTCATTCAAGCCATCTCCAAGACACTCAAGCAAAGGTATAATATCTTTCTGCTCACTGTTCGAACCCCTGAGGGGGGCTGACAGGGCCAAGGCTGGTAATCAATACCAGTTCTGGCCTTAAAGCTAGCAAGGTTTCAAGAGCCGTTACCAGAAATACCCTTGCGCGATGGTCCCGTACACTCGCGCAACGGTTCTGTCTGCGTGAGATTGGACCACGTGGGGAAGGGATGCTGGTCTTTAAGTTTATTGTTGTGTTCATAGTCATTTTTAAGTCTTTTAAAAAGTATTAGTTCGCTGTTTTGCATGTTAAAAATCATTGTTTAGCTTAGTTTATAACTCCTCTTGGTTTGGAATGCTCTTGAATATGTCTCAGAGCCTTAAGCATGCAAAGCAATTCCTGGAAGTCCAGACTGAACAATCGCGCGTCTGTATCATTATGTCGCGCGACGGTTCTGTGTTTTACCAGGGACTGCCCTTGCACGAGCAGCTTGGCCTTGGCCTCTGTTTAGACACGCCCACTGTTTAGGGGTCGTGTTTTCTCAATATTTCCATCTGCTGTAATATTGTTTACTTTCAAGTGCCTATAAACTGCTTGGTTTGCACCTGGGTGAGCACTGGTCCCTCCAGAGCCCAGAAGGGGATAAAATTCAAAACATTGGTAGGGCATCAACACTCGCGCGAGTGTATGGTTGTGTCGCACGACGGTTTTCTTGCATGCAGATGAACTCACGCATGCAAGCTGGCTGTTTATTCGTGCCAAAATCATACACAGCACTGTGTTGATGTATGATCGATGTTTTGAACTTTATTCTATTTATTACTTGTCATCTCATCAATCCATGCCATATTTTATCACATCCTGCGAACTGTTACAGTTTTAAATTCCCGATTAACTGTTCCCCCGCCCTAATTGGCTAAAATTGATTAATCAAATAGAATCGCAAACAAATATTTTCGTAAATGCCTAAGTAGAGACCGATCTTCGGATTGGGCGAGAGGGGTGCCATAAAACCCTTCCCCTCTCGTAACCTGGCTCCCGAACCCAGATATGGTTATGACGGACTGGTTCCTTAAACTTTTTCAAATCAAATAGCGCGGCAAGTGCTTCGAAATACGGTTCCTTGGGTGTCAGACCTTCAAAACCCGAGTGGCGACTCTGTATTTTGCGAGCGCTTGCTTCCCCGCTCGCGCTCCCTCGATCTGGGCCCTTTGCGTTTTGGAATCCGAAAATTCCAAGGGCACGTTGCCCACAATAATTGCACTTAATTGAGGGGATCGATTTGATCTTAAACGTACTGTCGGGTCTTGATGGGGAAAACCCAAAATATTCTGTCTGCGACACTTGCCAAACTCTCAGCACTTGTTTCTTGAGTAATTGATGTTTGTGGGAATTGACGTGTAGGCATGAAGGGAACACAAGCAATAGCAACATCTTTTATTCTTCAAGTTAACAAGCAATAAATGACCTTTAAATATAGGCGGTGGATAATGTGTAAAAAGTGTAGTGGACGTACGAACTTGGGAGGCCTTTGGTTTTCTCGAGCCTCTTCACTTCCCCTCTTCATGCTGGGAGGTTTTTCCTCTCATGCATATGATCAGGGTTCGATTCCTGTAAGCACTCATCCCCTCTCCATGTAATGACCCGAATTTTCACGTCAATTTTTTTAAAAATATTTTATTATAATTCTTTTACTAAAAATCATTTTATCATTTATTAAAGTGATTATATTATAATTTAACCTTAGGAGCTAGCCATTAAAAACCCTTTGATATCATAGGATTTTTATTTCTATTATTTTCATATCTTGAACCTTGATATTCTTGTACCCAACTATTATAGAACGCTAACCTTCGGTCCGTGATCCTAAACATATAGGATAAGATTTCATTGGATTTTATTAGATATTATAAAGATTTTGTTAGATATTATATAGATTTTATTGGATATTATAAGATTTTATAAGATTGGATTAGATATTATAAGATTTTGTTTAGATATGATCTAGATTTGATTAGACTTTTCTAGATATGCTCTAGATCCTTCTTCCATGAGTATAAATAGACTCCATCCTTTCACTCTCCTCCACACATGATAAGCACCTAAGATTGCTTGACCGTGGTGTTTAAGTCCGTTAGTTGGAAGTGTTTTTAGTTATTATTTGTCGCTTTTATTCAATATTGCTCGTAAGGTAGTTTGTTAAGTGTTTCAGACAAAACGCCCTTAAAAGGCGTATTTTGATTGCAAAACCGACCCCCAAGTTAGATCAAGTATTATCGCCCGGTGAAACTTGTGCCAAAGTGACCAAAGAACGAAGGCGAGAAGCGTCGGGCAAGCCAGTGGTCGTCGGGTGTTAAGTTTTGGAGGCTAGCTTTCCTTTTTGAAGATAAGCTTCCTGTATCGATACGGATTAAGGCCCGTATCGATACGTGTTGGTTAATTGGGTAGGCAGAGAGTTCCGTATCGATACGGCCATAAACCGTATCGATACGGGCGCGTTACGGAAAATTGGTCTTTTCAGCTTAGCGATATGGTATCGATACTTTGCAGAATCTGTATCAATACGGGGAGCTCTCGGCCAGATATTTTGTTACTTTTTGGACTTTCCATTTATGGAATACTTGCCTTTAATAGTATGTTTTTTAGATATTTGATGAGAGAGAAACCCATTGTGTATAAATAGGGGCCTCATCTCTCTCTCTTGGGGGCTAGTTTATTATTAACTTTAGTTTTTCCTCCATTAATGTTCTTTTAAGCTTTTCAAGAGTAATTTTCATAGAACCCAAGTAAGTTTGTTCTCGTTTGTTAATTTCTCGTCAATTAAAGTTGTTCGTACGACTTGGATCCTTTATAATATCAAGTTTGTTTTCATTTTTATCGGTTAAAAATTATGTCTCGTTTTTATGGTTTCTTTTATGCTTTAGCTATGTGTGAGTAGTCGGTAGGCCAAGTCTCGGGGTAATCTTTCCCGAGTACTTAGGTGGTTACTTGGTTCTCAAGTCTTCGGGTTTAAAATCATGGTTTTCGGAATTTCATTAACCTAGCCATTTTGGTCTAAGCGAGGGGTGTTAACTCCTTGGTATGTTGTTTAGTCAAGCGGTCTTGGCAAGCGACATATTGAGGGCTCGTGGCCTCCTATGTGTTAGATACATTAGCAAAAATAGGTTGATTTAATTTCGATTAATCACATCTTTCTATAAACGTAGTCTTTTAAAGCTAAATCTTCCGGGCGTGAGCACGCAGTCGTGACTCTCGCTTGAGTTAAATTGAGAACCGGTAACATCCTTTGTCAAGGGTTAGACGATCCCTAGACTTGTGTAGACACCCCAATCTGGGCTTCCAAATTAGTTTACTTATGGTTTTTGATTCCCCAATGATGAAATGGATCAAGAACACCCTGGGAATGATAGCGTGTTTGAGCTTTGAGAGTTTGCAAAACCCTTGAACCTAACCTAGCCTAAGCCACTTCAAAAATCAAAAACCCTACTGGTCCGCGCCAGGGCGCAACCATCCCTCGCCCAGGCTCACCGTCGGGCGCCAGACTCACTTCCTCGCGCGACAGAGCGCCAGGGCGCACCGTCGCGCGCCAGACTGGCTCCATCGCGCGACAGAGCGCCAGGGTACACCATCGCGCGACAAACTGACTCCGTTGAGCGACAATCCAACCTACCATCAACCTTTCTGAAGGAGGACAGTTGGCCACCAATGCAACTTCAGCCAGGCCTCGTGGACTGGCTGAACTCCTCTGTTTGCACCATCCAGATTCACCTCCATCCTTCTCTATATATATCCCCATTTGTTTCTCTTTCAATGGGTTCAAAATTTTCAAAAGAGTACACCTTGGGTCACCATCCTCCATTTTCACACTTCAACCATTCAAGAATAAAGTTTGTTCTTCCTCCTCCAATCATTCAACCTTGCAAATAACCTCTCACTCAAAGCTCAATCTCTTTCGAACTCAATCTAGCCTTCAAACATCAAAGCTCAAGCACTCTTTCAAACTCAATTTAGGTATAGCTTACCTACTGTTTTCTGTTCTGATCCCTGAGGGGGGCTGGCAGGGCCAAGGCTGGTAATCAATACCAGTCCTGGTCCTAAAGCTGGCAAGGTTTCAAAGACCGTCATAGTAGGAACCAGCGCGCGATGGTCCCACTCTCGCGCGCGACACTCTGTTGCTGCATGCGATGGACCGCGTGGGGATTGGTGTCCTACTGTTTCATGCTTTATTTTGTATATTGATCACTGTTAAGCATGTTAAAAACCAGTTTACTGCTTTCCTTTGTTAGAAATTGCTAGCCATAGTTCAATTTGCATGTCTTTTGTTTTGGAGTACCCCTGGGATCATTCTGGAACTGTTCCAGAACCCAAAAATGTGTAAACCAAACACTGGTCCGCGCCAGGGTGCACCATCGCGCGACAGTGCGCCAGGGCGCACCATCGCGCGCCAGACTCACTTCGTCGCGCGCACAGAGCGCTAGGGGCGCATCCTCGCGCGCCAGACTAGCTCCGTCGCACGATAGTATGCCTCTGACCAGTGAGTGACCTTGCACGAGTAGCTTAATTTTAGGCCATTATTTTGTCCCCACACTGTTTATGGGGTGTTTTATTAATTTGTAGGGCTTAACAGCCTTTAAACTGTATATTATGCTGCTATAAACTGCGTGGTTTGTCCTGGGTGTGCACTGGTCCTTCCAGAGCCCAGAGAGTTTGAGAATAAGAGCTGTGGGTTTGAGCTCACCGGCGCGCACGTGTCTTGGAGTTGTGCATGCAGGAGTAAACAGCATGCAGTGACTCGTTCAGTGCATGCTGGTTTCTTCCTGCGCACGTCACTCCAAAATAGGAGCATCCCAGTTTGTTTAAACTCCCACAGCAGTCTGTTCTCATCCTATACTAACTGCTCATCCATGCATGCTATCTATCACATCCTGTAAACATGTTACAGTTTTAATCCCCAATTAACTGTTCCCCCGCCCTAATTGGCTAAAAAATTGATTAATCAAACAGAATCGCAAACAAATATTTTCGCAAATGCCTAAGTAGAGACCGATCTCCGGATTGGGTGAGAGGGGTGCCATAAAACCCTTCCACTCTCGTAACCTGGCTCCCGAACCCAGATATGGTTATGACGGACTGGTTCCTTAACTTTTTCAAATCAAACAGCGCGACAAGTGCTTCAAAATACGGTTCCTTGAGTGTCGGACCTTCAAACCCGAGTGGCGACTCTATATTTTGCGAGCGCTTGCTTCCCCACTCGCGCTCCCTCGATCTGGGCCCTTGCATTTTGGAATCCGAAAATTCCAAGGGCACGCTGCCCACAACTTGCCTTCTTTAAGTTAATTAAGTGTTTTCCTAGTCTTTTGCCCTGGCAATTTTCACCGCTTCAAGCATCACCAAGTTGGCCGTCTTGAATGCTACATTCTACCATTCTAAACCTACAATCCGATTAAGCTATCTTGTGAATTCCTTGTGGTACGATCCCGGTCTTACCAGTTTATTATGCTACCGACGACCTAGCCCTACGCTTGGGGTTTTTGTCAAACTTATTTGAAGGCAAGGTTTGAAGGCTAAGCATTTTTGGCGCCATTGCCGTGGAATTCTTTATATAGCCTATTTGGAGGATCGACAAACCATTGTAAGTTCTCTGTTTATTTTTCCTTTGTGTACTTTGAGCTCGACTTAGCGGATACCTCTAACTGAGCCACCAATTTGACTTGAGGTTTAACGAAGCTAGTCGAACATCAATTACCTTTTTACTTTCTATTTATTATTGTTTATATAGCCGTGGTGTTGGCATAACCCCACGGGACTATTTAAGAACGAGGTGGCGGTATAGCCCCTCTAGTCTACTTAATTGGACTGTGCAGGTTGTATGCTCAATATCTATCGTAGCCCTTTATTGAATCAGCTACATCGATCTGCATCTCATGAGTTATCACCTCCATTAAGGCCAATGGCAGATCAACTGGCAGCTCGCACCTTGCGCGATTATTTAACACCAGAAAGAGGTCCACATGTCTCCCCTATAGCCATTCCCACTTGCACTGCCGCTAATGTGTTTGCTTTCAAGTCAGAGTATCATCGGGTTATAACCGAGTTTCGGGGGTGTGAATTGGAGGGTCCTTATGCTCACATTCGGGAATTTGAGACTATAGTTAGCACCTTCGTGATTGGGCCGGGACAGCTAGATCAAGCTCGCCTAAAGTTATTTCCCTTCTCGCTCAAAGACAAGGCTAAGCAGTGATTCCATTCTTTGAAGCCCCGATCTTTGCTCACATGGGGGAAAGTGCAAGACGTGTTCACCACAAAGTTCTTTCCCATTAGCCAAACTAAGCTTCTCATGGACCAAATTTAGAACTTTAAGCAGAAGGAGGGGGAGGTCTTTTATAAGTTTTGGGAGCGATATAAGGATCTACTTGCCGCTGTTCCACACCATAATTTTCCCATGTACCAAGTGATCAACTATTTATATCTGGGTTGTGATAGGGATTCCAAGTAGCTTCTCGATACTATGGGGAGTGGAGATTTCATGGGGAAAGATCCCGAAGCCACATGGGAATTTTTGGATGCCTTGGCAGAAAGGGCCCAAACTTGGCAATACATTGATCCGGGCAATCAAGCAATGAGAAATCAAGGTCCGGGCAGTTCTGGCAAGTTTTCGGTAAACGAGCATAATGGGCTTGAGACAAGGTTGGATGAGTTATCACTAAAGTTGGATAAGATGAAATTAGACTCGACCCAGGTTAAAAAAGTAAAGGAGGTTCGACAAGTGGAGGAAGTGTGCGTCATTTGTGAGACTACGGGTCATTCAACCGACAACTGTCATACCATCCCCACCCTCAGACAGCACTATAATCAACTCCCCGAAGAAGTATGTGCACTGAATCAATGATGGGATCCATACTCCAACACTTATAATCCCGGGTTGCGGTCTAATCTGGCTTTCCGTTGGAGTAATCAGAAGGAAACGGGCAATTCGTCAACTTCTCAAGCTCCTCCGCCCCCGCAGAACCAAACATGGAGGCAACCTCAACTTCAATGTCCACCCCGTTTTCCTGTAATCCAAGGCCCGCCAGGATTCATACCATCGGGCCAATTCCAAGGGCAAAATCAGTTTCCACAACATTAACCACCACCTCCGCGTCGTTCTTTGGAGGATACTATGAATGCTTTTTGTCAGATGCAAACTACCACCAACGAGCAAACTGTTCAAGCTATGGACGACATCCGTAATCAAGTGGGTAAATTAACAACGGCTATCGGGGTACTGCAACAAGAGAAAGGCAAACTACCTACTCAACCTCAACCAAACCCTTAAGGCCAACACTTTGCGCAAAGCTCTTCGGTGATTTTCCCCGAGCAAGCAAAGGCCATAATATCGTTGAGAAGTGGGAAGACAGTTAATAATGCTCAAGTGGAGCCATCGATCGCGCCAATCTTGCTACCTTTTCCTGCACCATCAAAGCCAACATTATCCGATGGGGAATCTCCCAAGCCAGCTCCTATAGAAGAAGAGAAGGGAAAGCCAAAAGAGAGCGATGTTCCGCCAGCTTTCACTGTGCCCGCACCATATCCCAACTGGCTACGGAAGCAGGCCAAGCCAAATCTGAACAGCGATATCTATGAAGTTCTCAAGAAAGTGACGGGTAACCTTCCTTTGCTCGATGCTATTAAACAGATTCCATCATATGCCAAATTTTCGAAGGAGTTGTACACTCACAAACGGCAACTCCAAGTGCAGAAGAAGGTGTTCTTGACCGAACAAGTGAGCTCACTCTTCCAGTCAACCCTTCCGCCCAAGTATAATGATCCGGGGTGTCCTGCGATATCCATCACTATTGGGGGTAAGGTTGTTGAGAAAGCTCTTCTTGATTTGGGCGCAAGCGTGAATCTCTTGCCATTCTCAGTGTATAAACAGCTTGGGTTGGGGGAAATGAAGCAGACTCGGGTGACTTTATAGTTGGCGGATCGGAGTATCCGCGTTCCCAAGGGGATGGTCGAGGACGTGCTTGTCCAAGTTAACCAATTCGTGTACCCGGTTGACTTTGTGGTTCTTGATATGTGCCCGGTACCAGTGGCTCAATCATCCATTCCGATCATTCTTGGCCGGCCGTTTTTAGCAACATCCGATGCCGTCATTCATTGCCGGGATGGCCGACTTAACATGAGTTTTGGCAACATGAAGATGCAAGTCAACATGTTCCATATTGAGAGCCAAATGAGAGATGATGAGGACGTGTGTGGAGTTAGCATGATTGATTCGCTTGTCCAAGATCATGTCAATGAGTTTATTTGCAAGGATGAGTTGGGACTTGCACTTACTTTCGCCGAGGCCGATTTTCTTGATGCCCCTGAAGTTGCGTATTTGTGTTCTGTGCTAGATGATGAGGAGGTGTGTGCTATTAATCCGTGGGTTCCAAAATTTGAGGAGCTACCTCCTATTGAGAAGCAAGCCGTTCCGTCTAGTGTGGAACCCCCGACACTCGAGCTTAAACCACTACTGGATACACTTAAGTACGCCTATCTTGGCGAAGGCCAAACATACCTGGTGGTGATTTCCTCCGCCCTCACTGAACCCCAAGAGTTTCAATTGCTAGCTAAGCTGCGAAAGTATCCCAAAGCCATTGGGTGGTCTATAGCCAATATTCAAGGCATTAATGCCTCTCTTTGCTCCCACCACATCTATCTTGAGGATGATGTCAAGCCATCTCGCCAACCTCAACGGCGATTGAACCCCATCATGAAGGATGTCGTGCGAGCAGAGGTGCTTAAATTGTTAGACGTTGGCATAATTTACCTGATAGCGGATTCAAAATGGGTTAGCCCGATTCAAGTGGTACCTAAGAAATCCAGGGTGATGGTAGTGAAGAATGACAAGGATGAGCTCATCCCAACGTGCGTTCAAACAGGTTGGCGGGTGTGCATCGATTATCGAAAATTGAATGCCAGCACCTAGAAGGATCACTTCCCTCTTCCGTTCATAAATCAAATCTTAGAAAGGGTGGCCGGCCACAAATTTTATTATTTTTTGGACAGGTACTCTGGGTATAATCAGATTGAGGTGGCTTTGGAATATCAAGAGAAGACTACTTTCACGTGCCCATTCGGGACCTTTGCGTATCGTCGTATGCCGTTCGGGCTTTGCAACGCCCCCGGTACTTTCTCAAGGTGTATTATGGGCCTTTTCAGTGACATGGTAGAGAAAATTATGGAGGTATTCATGAACGACTTCTCTGTCTTCGGTGATTCATTTAAAGCTTGTCTCACCAATTTAGAGCTCATGTTAGCCCGGTGCGAGGAAAAGAACCTAATGCTCAATTCGGAGAAGTGTGACTTTATGGTGACCGAAGGCATTGTACTTGGCCACATTATTTCGTCAAAAGGTATCGAAGTGGATCGGGCAAAAATTGACTTGATTGGGAATCTTCCGACTCCTAAGTGTTTAAAGGATATCCGATCTTTCTTGGGGCATGCCGGTTTCTATCGGCGTTTTATCAAAGATTTCAGTGCCATCGCCCGACCATTGTGTCATTTGCTTGCCAAAGATGTGCCGTTTGAATGGATGCCAGCTTGCGAGGCCGCCTTCGCCAAGTTAAAGTCACGTCTCACTTCTCCACCTATTGTGCGATCTCCGGATTGGGAATTGCCCTTTGAGGTAATGTGTGACGCCAGTGATTACGCTGTTGGAGCTGTTTTGGGCCAACGGAAGGGGAAAGAGCCATACGTCATCTACTATGTAAGTAAGACGCTCAATGAGGCTCAAATGAACTATTCGACTACGGAGAAGGAGTTGCTTGCCATATTCTTTGCGTTGGACAAGTTTCGGTCTTATCTAGTGGCGGCTCCGATCACCGTGTACACCGATCATTCCGCTCTCAAGTACCTTTTTACGAAGCAGGATGCCAAGGCGAGATTAATTCGGTGGATTTTACTCCTACATGAATTTGACCTCACTATTAAGGACAAGAAGGGTGTAGAGAATATGGTAGCCGATCACTTGTCTCGGTTAGAATTCGAAGATCATACATCGCACATTCCTATCGGTGACTCTTTTCCCAATGAGCAGTTATTTGGAATCTCCACGGCTCCATGGTATGCGGATGTTGTGAACTACTTGGTTACCGGTCTAATGCCTGCCCATTGAAATTTGCAAGAGCAGCGTCGATTTTTAGCGGAGGTGAAACGGTTTTCCTATGACGACCCATATTTGTTGAAGTATTGCGCCGACCAACTTGTTCGCCGTTGTGTGCCTGATTCTGAGCAACAGAGTGTTATTAAATTTTGCCATACAGAGGCCTGTGGCGGCCATTTCTCATTCAAGAAGACTGCCGCCAAGATTTTGCAAAGCGGGTTCTACTGGCCACAGTTGTATAAGGATACTTTTGCTTTCTGCCCGGCGTGTGCACGTTGTCAACTTTTGGAGTGCGTAACGCGACGGAATGAGATGCCGCTTACACCCATCTTGAATATTGAAGTGTTTGATTGCTGGGGTATCGACTTCATGGGGCTGTTTCCTACATCTTTTGGGTACCTCTATATTTTGTTGGCCGTTGACTATGTTTCCAAATGGGTAGAGGCCATCCCCACTCATACCAATGATGCCCAAGTGGTCGTTGAATTTCTCCGTGAGTACATTTTGGCCCGATTTGGCATGCCCAGGGCTATCATTAGTGACCAAGGGTCCCACTTTTGTAACCGATCCATCGCGGCCCTCATGCGGAAGTATGCGAGTTCACAAAGTCTCAACGGCATGTCATCCTCAAACGAATGGCCAAGCGGAGCTGGCGAATCGGGAGATTAAGCATATCTTGGAGAAAACGGTTAATCCTACCCGTAAAGATTGGTCAACTCGATTGATTGATGCTTTGTGGCTTACCGTGCTGCGTACAAGACTATCTTGGGGATGTCACCATATCGGCTGGTCTACGGGAAAGCGTGCCACTTGCCGGTAGAGCTTGAGCATAAAGCATATTAGGCCATTAAGAAGCTGAATTTCAATACGGCCAAAGCCGGTGCCCGCCGCAAGATCCAATTGACGGAACTCGAGGAGTTGAGGTATAATGCTTACGACCATTCTAGCGCTTACAAATCTAAACTCAAAGCCAGGCATGATAATAAATTTGTGATTAAAAATTTTGAGCCCGGTCAAAAAGTGTTATTGTATAATTCTCGGTTGCATTTGCATCTCGGTAAGCTGCGCTGACGTTGGGCCGGACCTTATGTTGTCAAAACTGTTTTCCCTCACGGGGCGATAGAAGTAGAAAGCATGAGTAACGGTTCCTCTTTCAAAGTTAATGGTCAACGGCTTAAGCCTTTCCTTGGCGGCTTTGAAGCTGGCGAGCCCGATGAGGTTTTGGCCAATCCCGTTTACACGGATGGCCCATCGGTTTAGTTTGTGTTACTTTACTTTGCATGGGGAGCGAAAGCGTAACCGCTGAACTTAACTGTTTGTCGGACCCGGCCCCCGGGTAGGGGGTACCCACCATTGACTTGGGTATTTGTAGCTCCGCATGCCGCTACTAAAAAAAGGATCGTGTGCCCAGCTCCGGTTAGTAAGGGCAATGTTCGTTCCTCGTACATATTTGCGTGTTTTGATTGTTTTGGGATTTTCAAATCACGAGGTTTCACCAATGCATCATCGTATTGGGCTTTCATTAGTCCTTCTTTGTAGTAGTTTGCCGTTAATGATCCATGCTCACCAGATATGTCCCTACTGGGGGAAACTTAGGTCTTTGGGTGAGACTTGATATTCCCGTGCTTTGGCGCTAGGCTTTGTCTTGTCTCACTTTGTTTAGATCATAGGGAACGCTGGGCTTAATTGCTTGGCGAGGTCAAGCGGTGAATTTTGCTTCGTGTGTGATGTAACACAAGTGACGGTCTAGTATAGCCACCCGTGTCTTGCCTACCCGATGAGACACGGGAAGAAAAGTATGACTCGTGAGATTGCGTGAAGATCGGGTGGTGTTTTTTCATGTGTTCCTTTTCATGTATTTATATTTGATGGTGCCCGAATTCCACGAGCCGGGTGGTTCTAATATCATTTGGCTCTTAGTAGGTAGTTCGCGCTTAAGTTTTTGCAGGGTGAACGTTCTACCACACCAGCCTTGGTGGATTGGATCTAATGTCGGAGTGATTGAGGCATTCAGGAGCCCTAAGCATGGGTGCGATTACGTGTCGCGGTTGTTAGTCCAATAAAGTTTTGGCCATGATCCTGTGTGACTAGCTGTGGTTCCGTTAGAAGAGCCGAAGGAGTCAACCTTGAAAGCCGTTCGGATGACAAAAGGAGCCGGTGACGCAAAAACCTCTAACTTGGTCGAGGTATAAGGGGGTTGACATTCCCCCGTAGGTACGATCTTTTGTTTCTTTTTCCCTACTGTTGTTCTCCATGCTATGAGGGCATAGCATATTTCAGGTTGGGGGGAGGGATATAAATCGGATATTTATGTTTTATGCTTTTTGTTTAAATTTTTTTCATTTTTGGTAGGTCAATCCTTCCGTTATTACAAAGTTAGTGGAATGGAGCAACTTAGCACTCGGTTATTAGTTCGTTAATTGGCAAGAGTTCGTGTAAATATTTTTTGGTGAACTTGTACTGTCCAACTCTTATGCATGCTGAAAGGGCGAGAAATTAGGTTTTGAGTGTGTTGTGAGCAGGTTTGACCCATATTCCGTTGTTTTTCACATTATATTCTTAGGTAGGTATTAATCTCATGTCATGCCTAAACATGTCGTTATCTACTTTAAATCGTTTCGGAATTTATGGCATATTGAAGAAATGATACAAGGCCATCTTTGTTTGATTAAAACCACAAGAGAGTCCCATTGTCCTTTAAAATAAAGCCTAGTTCGCGTCTCGCTTTTATCCATAGGAAACCGAATGTTCGGGTGGATGGTTGGAAGTTAGTTTTGAGCTTTGCTAGGCTGGCTCCAGGCTTTCCAGGCTTCGGGTGTATTTTTAAAGTGGCTTCGGGCGTCGGCATTGGCTATCGGGTGGCAAAGCTGAACTTGTGGAGATAAGCTCCCCATATCGATATGGTCCTTAAAGCTGTATCGATACGTGTTGTTTCGTGGGGAGTCTGACTATCCCGTATCGATACGGATTAAGGACCGTATCGATACGCGTGGGTTAAAATTGAAATCTGCAGTTTACAAGGTCGACCCGTTCATCTTCCCAAGCCCCATTTTCTCTCACTAGCCCACCATAACTGCCCAAGTTCTTTGAGAACTCAGCCCCAAAACACCAAAATCTTCACCAAAACTCCATAATCTTCCAACAAACCTCTAAGCTTTCAAGGAATTCCAAAGGATTTCAAGGTTTGCAAGTCGAATCCTACTAGTACAAAGGTAAATCCACTTCCTCTTTCTATATAAGCAAAATCTCCCATTTTTCTTTCTCTATAATAGCTTCACCCTTGATTACCCACCATATATTGCCATGCATTATCATTTTGAACCATTTTACTATGCACTCTAACCCCTAATTCTGAAATCACCCATGAACCCTTTCCGAGATTTTTGAAATTTTGATTGGATTGGGGACTGAAATTGCACTGCCGTGTTACCATTATTGTACTGAATTTTAGAGGCAGAATTTGTGTTGGACAACTCGGAGTTTTGTGGATTTTGATGGGTTGCCTGTTTTTGTTGGAACTTTTGCGTTCCTGGCTGCATTTTGGGTTGTTTTCTGTAGTGTTTTGTTTCAAGGTTTAGGGTGTTGTTCTGCTTGTTAGGTTTTTAGTGCAATGGTGAGAACAAAGACTGTGGTTGCTAAGGGTAAGGGCAAAGCTCCGGCTTCTTCTTCGCAACAAGTGGAAGAGATAGTACAGGAAATGGAAGAGAAGGAGGAAATGATCGCGAATCCACAGAAACGGGGCCGGGCTAAAAGAAGGACGGCGGCTGAGATGCGAGCAGCAACTCAAAAGAAATGGGAAGAGGGAATTCGCAACCGGGGGTTCAAGAATGAGCGACATGTGGACGTCGACAACCTTGGCATTGAGAATCCGTTTGTTCGTCGCATCTGTGACCAAGGTTTGTCTTACTACCTTGCCCCTAATCCTAGTTATAACAAAGAGCTTGTCATAGAATTTTACAAAAACATCAAGATTCCGCCCGAGGAGGATGAGAAGAAGGATGATGCTAAGGTGACATCTAAGATTGGAAAGATTCCTATTGAGGTGACTTCAGGGTTTATTGCACGGGTTTTGAATTACCGCCAACCACCTGCAAATGACGTGAACTATCCGGATGAGGAGTATGTGGCAGACGAGTCCTTTGTTCAGGAATTGTACAAAAATCCTAGGGAGGCGAGTCTCCCTCATGTGCCAGGAAAGTTCAAAGATGTTTATCGGCTTGTCAATCAACTAGTGCACCACAATTTCAATCCGAGGGGGACGGAGAACAAGCCGGATAGTTACGAGGGGGGATGATTCATGCGTTTATGAACCCAAATGTGGTGTGTGATTGGGCGAAGGTCATATTTCAGGAGATGATCGATTTCAAAGCCAAGGCCCCAGCCAATTGTAGGCTGCCTTTCCCATGTTTGGTGACCGTTATTTGTTTGGCTCAGAAGGTCCCCGCTTCAAAGTTTTCGGAGTGTGAGAAGCTCAATCCGAGGGATATTAATAGTTCCATACTCACTTGGAGTATCTCTCAGTCCCGACCAGCTACTGCTGCTGCTCCATGTGGGGCGTACTTGACTACTTTGCCACCAAAGGGTGCAAAGTCGGCTACTTGGAATAAATTGTTTTTTTGCCAAGGGGTGGCCACTATGGGATGCCTGAAGAAACTTAAGAAGGAGACCCGAGCTAATGCAAGGAGGCAGCGGAAGATAGATTACAAGTTAGACAGGGTTTTGAGTCGAGGAGTGGGTCATGCCAGTGAGCAGTATGTACCACCGCCAGAGGAGCCTGATGAGGATAGCGATGATTTTGGTGGGGAAGAACCTGTGTTTGTGGATGATGAGTAGGGTTGGTGAAGTAGTTTGAAATCCCTCTACTTGGTCGGGGTGCTTGGTGGTTGACAGCCCACCTCTTATCTTTTATTTCTTTTTTTTAGTCTAGTTTAGTTTAACTCTGACTTAATAGTTTAGCAAGTTTTTGTTGAGGCTAGCATGTGGCCTATGACTTGGTAGTTGGAGTTGGAGGCGGCCAAGGGTAGTTGAACCAAGCTAGTATATGGCCGCCACCCCATTTTGCTAACCGTTCTTTGATTAAACCAAGGTCGGTATATGCTATGAAGCGCTTAGTAGATCTTTAATATGCCTTGATTCCATTTCGATTTATTGCTTGACAGTTAGCATATTTAGTTTATGGCATGTTTTCTTTCGGCAATCAAATTTTCAATCGTTTAGTTGTAAGTTCTAGTTAATGGTGCTCTCCACTTAAAAGGCACGGTATTTTTGTTCCCCGTGCCTAATTCGAGCACCTTTCTTGTGGGATATGGTTACTCTAAATGGAATTGGTTAAGTTATAGCTTCGTATCCGTCTTTTGTCTTTTGACGCTCATTTTGGATACTTGATTATAACTTGCTCAATATTTAGTTGATCGCTCAATTGTCGGCTGCGAGTTGTTTTGGAATAATTAAGTTATTTTAACTCTTGCCAACTAGTTCAGTTTGAGTAGGTGCTAAGTAGTTTTGTCGGAAGGATTGTCAGATTTTCTTTCTTTCCTTTAGTTTTGATTTTGTTGTTAGGGGCTAGCAACGCTCAAGTTGGGGGGTGTGATAAGCACCTAAGATTGCTTGACCATGGTGCTTAAGTCCGTTAGTTAAAAGTGTTTTTAGTTATTATTTGTCGCTTTTATTCAATATTGCTCGTAAGGTAGTTCTTTAAGTGTTTCAGGCAAAACGCCCTTAAAAGGCGTATTTTGATTGCAAAGCCGACCCCCAAGTTAGATCAAGTATTATTGCCCGGTGGAACTTGTGCCAAAGTGACCAAAGAACGAGGGCGAGAAGCGTCAGGCAAGCCAGTGGTTGTCGGGTGTCAAGTTCTGGAGGCTAGCTTTCCTTTCTGAAGATAAGCTTCCTGTATCGATACGGATTAAGGCCCGTATCGATACGCGTTGGTTAATTGGGCAAGCAGAGAGTTCCGTATCGATACGGCCATAAACCGTATCGATACGGGCGCGTTACGGAAAATTGGTCTTTTCAGCTTAGCGATGTGGTATCGATACTTTGCATAATCTGTATCGATATGGGGAGTTCTCGGCCAGATATTTTGTTACTTTTTGGACTTTCCATTTATGGAATACTTGCCTTTAATAGTATGTTTTTTTAGATATTTGATGAGAGAGAAACCCATTGTGTATAAATGGGGGCCGCATCTCTCTCTCTTGGGGGCTAGTTCATTATTAACTTTAGTTTTTCCTCCATTAATGTTCTTTTAAGCTTTTCAAGAGTAATTTTCATAGAACTCAAGTAAATTTGTTCTCGTTTGTTAATTTCTCGTCAATTAAAGTTGTTCGTACGGCTTGTATCCTTTATAATATCAAGTTTGTTTTCATTTTTATCGGTTAAAAATTATGTCTCGTTTTTATGCTTTCTTTTATGCTTTAGCTATGTGTGAGTAGTCGGTAGGCCAAGTCTCGGGGTAATCTTTCCCGAGTACTTAGGTGGTTACTTGGTTCTCAAGTCTTCGGGTTTAAAATCATGGTTTTCGAAATTTCATTAACCTAGCCATTTTGGTCTAAGCGAGGGGTGTTAACTCATTGGTATGTTGTTTAGTCAAGCGGTCTTGGCAAGCGACATATTGAGGGCTCATGGCCTCCTACGTGTTAGATACATTAGCAAAAATAGGTTGATTTAATTTCGATTAATCACATTTTTCTATAAACGTAGTCTTTTAAAGCTAAATCTTCCGGGCGTGAGCACGCAGTCGTGACTCTCACTTGAGTTAAATTGAGAACCGGTAACATCCTTTGTTAAGGGTTAGACGATCCCTAAACTTGCCTCCTTTAAGTTAATTAAGTGTTTTCCAAGTCTTTTGCCCCGGCAATTTTCACCGCTTAAAGCATCACCAAGTTGGACGTCTTGAACGCTACATTCTACCATTCTAAACCTACAATCCGATTAAGCTATCTTGCGAATTCCCTATGGTACGATTCCGGTCTTACCGGTTTATTATGCTACCGACGACCTAGCCCTACGCTTGGGGTTTTTCTCAATCTTATTTGAAGGCGAGGTTTGAAGGCTAAGCAACACACCACACCTCACTTCCCTTCCTTTCTCATTCCAATTGTTAGCTTAAAGAGAGAGAGAGAGAGAGAGAGAGAGAGAGAGAGAGAGAGAGGCTTGAGAGTTTATTTTATATATAGCAAGTGATGTTTTGGATTGTAGGCTGGTGGTGTATTTAGTTGGAAGGTGGAAAAATATTTTAAGGCATTGATTCATGGACAAAATGGCCGGTCATATTTGAGATAATCCGGGGAGTATACGATATGCTTCTTACTTCCAGAATCTTTTCTTACTCTCACCTTTGTACTCCTTTTGATTATCTCGTGATTTTCGTTCAATCCTATGGAATATTGTTGAAAAGTGGAATAATTGATATTGAATATGATGCTACTGATTGAGTACTATGAATTTATTTCGTACATGGATCGAGTGAACTCATGCACCAATAGCCTATCCAATAGCCAGAATGGGTCGAGGATGACCCTGTGAGGAAGGAGTTAGGGGAGGATCACAGGTCATGTACTGAGGAGGACATGGTATAAGGTTCCTTGTGATTGTTGCTTCGACTTGGTCGATTATCGTTTCTTGATTCCACTTATGAGCTTTGTTATTCTGTTGTATCATATACTTTCCGGATAATTTCTTTTTCAGGTGTAGAGCCGGATTAGTCAAAATTGAATCGGAGCATTTAAGGATTAATTTGGAGATGTCTTGGAAGAGTTGATAATTTTGGAGCATCTAGAAGATTATTTAGAAGGCGGCTTAAGTTTATTTTGATGATGTAATTTATTTATGGAGAAAATTGGGGCCTAGAAGCATTTGAAAATACAATGTATTTTGGAGTTTATTTATAGAAAATAGCAGGGCGTTACAAATGGTATCAGAGCGGGTTTCGACCGGAAGTGTGAGTTTCACATCGCTCGAGGGTAAGATCCTTGTTATTATTTGAGGTTTAAGGAGGAAATTTGGAGTAATCGGGACATTGGGTATAATCGAGAGGGGATGTCATTAGAAATTATTGTTTGAGGTTATAAGGATTAGAAATTTATCAGAGTTCGCAGCAGAAGCGTGGTTATAATTTTTGTAGGCTATTATTTAGATGATGAATTTGAGGTTATTTGGACAAGGGTAGAAATTTGAATTTATTGACTTATTTCTTTTTAAAAAAAAAAAATCTTTTGCAAATTGTATGATACTTTGTTTGTATGATTTTGATTACGTACGTTTTAATTTCGAGGACGAAATTATTTTAAGGGGAGTAGAATGTAATGACCCGAATTTTCACGTCAATTTTTTTAAAAATATTTAATTATAATTCTTTTACTAAAAATCATTTTATCATTTATTAGAGTGATTATATTATAATTTAACCTTAGGAGCTAGCCATTAAAAACCCTTTGATATCATAGGATTTTTATTTCTATTCTTTTCATATCTTGAACATTGATATTCTTATACCCAACTATTATAGAACCCTAACCTTTGATCCGTGATCCTAAAAATCTAGGATAAGATTTCATTGGATTTTATTAGATATTATAAAGATTTTGTTAGATATTGTATAGATTTTATTGGATATTATAAGATTTTATAAGATTGGATTAGATATTATAAGATTTTGTTTAGATATGATCTAGATTTGATTAGATTTTTCTAGATATGCTCTAGATCCTTCTTCCATGAGTATAAATAGACTTCATCCCTCCACTCTCCTCCACACACCACACCTCACTTCCCTTCCTTTCTCATTCCAATTGTTAGCTTAGAGAAAGAGAGAGAGATAGAGAGAGATAAAAGAGAAAGGCTTGAGAGTTTATTTTATATATAGCAAGTGATGTTTTGGATTGGTAGGCTAGTGGTGTATTTAGTTGGAAGGTGGAAAAATATTTTAAGGCATTGATTCATGGACAAAATGGCCGGTCATATTTGAGGTAATCCGGGGAGTATACGATATGCTTCTTACTTCCGGAATCTTTTCTTCACTCTCACCTTTGTACTCCTTTTGATTATCTCGTGATTTTCGTTCAATCCTGTGGAATATTGTTGAAAAGTGGAATAATTGGTATTGAATATGATGTTGATTGAGTACTATGGAATTGTTTCGTACATGGATCGAGTGAACTCATGCACCAATAGCCTATTCAATAGCTAAAATGGGTCGAGGATGACCCGGTGAGGAAGGAGTTGGGGGAGGATCACAGGTCGTGTACTGAGGAGGACATGATATAAGGTTCCCTGTGATTGTTGCTTCGACTTGGTCGATTATCATTTCTTGATTCCACTTATGAGCTTTGTTATTCTGTTGTGTCGTATACTTCTCGGATAATTTCTTTTTTAGGTGTGGAGCCGGATTAGTCGAAATTGAATCGGAGCATTTAAGGATTAATTTGGAGATGTCGTGGAAGAGTTGATAATTTTGGAGCATCTAGAAGATTATTTAGAAGGCAGCTTAAGTTTATTTCTATGATGTAATTTATTTATGGAGAAAATAGGGGCCTAGAAGCATTTGAAAATACAATGTAAGGCAAGATGCCAACCGAAAATCATAAACAAGACCGAAAACCACAAACCCTCACCAACACCTACACTTGAAACTAGAAGGGCTAAACCCGAAACCAAAAGACCTAGGATAAAAAACTAGCTACGGCACTAAAAACAGAGACCCAATCCAAGCCACCTACCAAGAACTCCTTGACGCCAAACCACTATCACAAATTTACTCTTCGACATTAAAAAATAGGGTAAATTTTCGTAGTCGTCCCTCTAGTTTTACGGTTGTCTCAATTTCGTCCCTCTAATTTCAATTGTCTCAAATTTGTCCATGTAATTTGTTTTACGTTCCAAATTGAGAAAAATCGTTAACACCGTTAATGAAACTAACGGAAAAAATATGATTAAAAAATTAAGTGCTCTAATTTTCAATCCGGTTGAACCGGTGCAAAGATTTTATTTTTCTGATCATTTTATCTTAGATAGTCATAATGGATTTTTGGCTCTAAGGCCTTTCAATGAGCACCCTAAGAGAGCCCTGAAACTAAATAAGGAGTCTTCGGGTGCTTGTTGAAAGGCCTTAGAGCCAAAAATTCATTACAACCATCTAAGATAAAATGATCAAAAAAATAAGATCTTTGCACCGATTCAACCGGATTGAAATTGGAGCACTTAATTTTTTAATCATATTTTTTCCGTTAGTTTCTTTAATAGTGTTAACGATTTTACCAATTTGAAACGTAAAACAAACTATAGGGACGAAATTAAGACAATTGAAACTAGAGGGACGAAATTAAAATAACAGTAAAACTAGAGGGATGACTATGAAAATTTGCCCTAAAAAATCAGACAAAGAAAGGCACTTTCCTTGAAGTCAATATCTTTCTTCGAAACAAAATCTTCCTCCAAATTATCTAGAGCATGGAGGAGTAACTGTGTGATATAACCATCCTGTTTATATTGTTCTTTATAGTTTTCAGAAGTTCCATCAGAAATTCATGAGTTCGGTTCTCCAAGGCTTCTCACGAAGGTGGTCCGCGTGAGTTGTGGTTTTAGCGGATTATTCTGGGAGGTAGACGTCGATTCAGCCTGAAAACCCTTTAATTGACGGCGAAATCTGTTTTAAGAAGACTATGTAAAACTCAGGATACGGTTTGCAACTTCGTATCAGTTTACATTTGTTGTTATTCGATTGCTGCAATCAGTATTCACTCTATTCGCTGTAATGGAATCTTTATTCTGGATCAGGACGTCTCTTCCCCACCGCAATTCAAGTCCGTCAGTTCCACAACCATCACTTTCCCAGCTGCCCTTCAAGCAGCGACAGAGATATTTTGTGGTTACTTATGAGAAGTGAATGAGTGATACTGAGAAAGTAAAAATGAGTCCATGGTTCATGGCTTCATGCATGTGTTGCAGGTGGTTAAAACGAGGAATTATTCAGTAGTTCCGAAGAACCAAGTGATGAAGCACTATCATGTGTTGCTCGATCAGCATTACCCCAAAACCACGTAATTATTTCGGGTTCATACATTTAATCGTTAGTTCTATAAGAATATGTGGTGTTTCAGTGATCCGGAGTATCACGTAACGGTGACCGTTCAAACATAATACGGCAAAGATATAAAATGATATGAGCAGTGCGAGAAGAAGGTGAAATCCCAGAAAGAGACCGAAAGTTTAAACCGATAGGGGAGATGAGCATATTACTGAAGATATGGACCCCACTGCATTTGAATAGTATCGAGAGTTGATTGCGGGTGACCCGTTTGTCTCTCTATCCCTCTCCCTCCACGCATCCTTGCTTTGCTTTTAGTATTTGTTATTCTCACTTTTTTGGGTCTTTTTGCACGCTTCGACTAATGTTTGAATTCTAAAATTTATGACAGAGTAATTAAAGACTCTCTAGTGGCCCCAAAAATTGTTTTTGTGTAGTGAACAATCAAACTTTAATATTTCCGTTTGAACCAAAAAAGAAAAAAAAAACAATCGAATTTTCAATTTTGAAAAAGTCAATTCCTTTTCTACTCAAAGAATAAGTTCCCTAGGCATCTCAGAGGTAAAGTCTGAGTAAACATCACTAAACTTACTTCAGTCCTTAGTTTAAATTAATTGGTACCAGATTGAAGAGTTTAACTCAAAGTTTTCGCCAAATCATATATAGAAGACTTAAATTTTACCTAGAATTTTTGGAGATTGTTTTATCTTCACAAGTTACAGCTATGCCATTATTTTCCCCCCAAATTCGTGTTTGTGTTAGGGTGTTTCCATTACAGTATTTCAAACCCAATGAAGCTTCAATTTGC
The DNA here is from genome assembly GCA_019656835.1 of Rhododendron ovatum. Lineage (NCBI taxonomy): Eukaryota > Viridiplantae > Streptophyta > Magnoliopsida > Ericales > Ericaceae > Rhododendron > Rhododendron ovatum. The sequence goes on along the minus strand of CM033798.1, from coordinate 35,153,586 downwards.
TCAAATTTAAATGAAAATTTCTGAAAGGGCTGGAATTATTTTTTTTTATCGGCGACAAAATTTTATTGAGGAAAACTTGACAAATGTTACATCAAGTTGGGGAGGAGAATTTGGATCCAATTAACAAATGGTTTGAGTAAAAACAAAACAAATCCAACGGGTCAAGCCTAATATACCTAAGAGCCCAAGGGCAAGTTGGAAATTCTCTTACTTGCTGTACTTGTATAGCCTTAGACACTTTGTCTTCCCACACATCAATACACTTGTAATAAAAGAAAGTTGGATGATAAGCCAAGGTATGCATTGAAAATACAAAATTGCCCTCGTAAGGTTTGTCCTCCGATTTGTTTAGCTGGGGGTAGTTTAGGTATTGCATATCTTCCTTCCACAACAAGAAAAGTAAAGCTTTCTTTTCCATAAATTGAGGGAGGAAGTGTCCTTGTGCGGCTATAAAAACGTAGAATGGTAAGCCAAGGCATGCATTGAAAATACAAAATTGCCCTCGTAAGGTTTGTCCTCCGATTTGTATAACTAAGGGTAGTTTAGGTATTGCACGTCTTCCTTCCACAACAAGAAAAGTAATGCTTCCTTTTCCATAATTTGAGGGAGGAATTGTCCTTACATTACTATTGGTGCCGCAAATTACTATTGGTGCGGTTATAAATATATCCAATACATCAAGACAATCTTTCTCTCTAATTCTCTCACCGTGAACATCTCGGAGGCACCACAAGCACGAGATTAATGAGAATAAGTACACGTCACTCTTGTCAAGCATATCATAGCCCCCATTGATCTTGTATACCTCTCTCTCACTCTTTTTCTCTCTCCATATATGAAAAACTGAGTGTGTGTACGACTGTAGATACAGACATACATGCATGGATTAGGCAATTGAGTTTGCGATTTGCTGTTTATTCTACTTTGTTTGATTTTTAGCTAATTACATGGAACGGATTGTTGTGATGCGATCGAGAATCCCTGAATTATTTTCTGCTATAGCGGCCTAACAGTTAGCTTTTGGACAAAAACATGTGAAAACGAATAATCTAGCAATATTCCTTCATAAACTGCTTTGCCAACAACTCTTCCAAGAAACTCAAACCTTTGGGATACCATTGTCTATAAACCTTGTCGCCGTGTTAGGAATAAGGAGTCTGTCTGAAGTTGAGGTCTGAGAGAATAGCCCATACCTTTGATCAGAAACGAAAAGAAAAAGGTTGCCAGTTGAATATTTGCAGAAGTTCTTTTTGTGCCTGTCATTGAAGGATTTAAAACATTTCAATAGTGAAAAAAGGGTTCCTTTTGCGCCTTGAATAAGATAGATGTACCAATTAACTTCCTTCCATATGTTCAATTCAAATTCCATAAGATCTGTGGTTCAATTCAATAACCTATTTGCTATTTCTCTATTATCATCACAACAAAAACAAAAAACACTTCTTAATTGCAAATTCATCCAATGAGCATGCGGAAATGTGCGAAGTATGGGCATTGCACTAGTAAAGGTAAAAGGAAGTAGTAAGGAACCATTGGACCAATGTTAATGGGGAATTGACTCATCAGCTAAATTATCATTAGGAGTATAAAGTTTTGATCAGTCTGCCGAATCCCAATGATCATCTCCGTTTGTAGATTTGATTCTCCATTAGTGGCCTCTCTTTTCCACGTTTTATACTCCCACCGTTCCAATTTTTTTTTCTATCCATTTTTAGCATGTGTGTCGTTTTTGAATTGCGAATTATTTTCAATCTATAATTTTTTCTATGAATTTGAAAATTTTATTTAATATAGATAATTCAAATCTATCAAATAAGATACGTTTTTCAAATATCAATTTTTTTAAATGTCTGAAATAATGAAAGTGAACAAAAAATTTGAGACAGAGTGAGTAATTACTATTACTACTATGGACATATCTGTGGGAATATATATATGCACATAATGACACAAGCATAACAACATACTCCTAGTCTTTATAAAAGTAGCAGGAGAGGATGAGTCATTTGGGAAATGATGGAAAAGGGGTACACGTTTTTAATTTGTTTGATCATTTTTATCTCTGGACACTGCTGCATGTTTCATATCCCTTTCCCTTCTTTGCCTAACACACTCCCATCCCATTTGGCCATTTCCACGACAAATCCTCTCTCTCTCTCTCTCTCTCTCTCTCTCAGGGATGAAAATCTCATCTGTTACATGAATGCAACGGAGAGGTTCATTCCACAAAAGTGGATGTTAGTATGTCATAAATAATTAGATGAACGGTTTGAATGGTAACATACTATATACTAGTACTCCAGTTTGGGTTGCAATAACAAAAATTATAAGGCCTTGTTTTTGTTAAGATTTTTATTTTTTCAGTAATTATTTTTTCATTTTACAAGACAGGTCACTCTCTCACAATACATGTAGTACGCCGAACTTAATGGCTCGGACCCCATATCCAACAAGCACAGACCTGGGTCACGCCAAGGGAGTCAGCTGTACCCATGACGCCTAGGCTCGGCAATAACTGAAGCTCTGAGAAGGGTCCCGCCTTACCTACCTGGCGCCCGGCCGAGGAGAGAGTCCTCTGGCTCGGCTAAAGTCAAAACCCAGATCCACGACTTCATCTCTTTCTTCCCTCTTCGTGCTGCTCGCCCTTAGGTTCGGCCGAAGACGGGGCTCGACCCATTTCAGTGCCACGCACCACCCCATGCGCTAAAGCGGTTATGCCAAAAGATAATGATTGACGCACATAGGGATGCCAGCTCACACCAAAAACAGTTACCAGATCTTATCAGTGACGTCACAATGACGTTAGCTAACCTGTGCAAGGCACATGCCCGTGCTTGGAGAGCAAGCCAAGCAGACTCTATAAATACAAAAGCAAGGCAGCCCTAAAGAGGTACATGCTTCCACACACTAAAAAACCCTAGTCTCTTGCTTTACTCTTTGCACATTCTCATTCTCTCGTTGGAGGGCTTTGCCGGGCAACCCCGGCTAGGTCTTAATCGTGCGTTTACTGTGCAGGTTAGGGCAAGCAGGCTAGGCGACTCTCGAACCAGTTGAAGAGGAGCTCGACCAAGGATTAACGGACCACACAATTGGTGAACCCGACGTGAAACGCTTCTGATTCAGAATGGCTCAAATCTCCTTCAAACCACCTTCCTCTTCCCAAAAACGATCGCAATCTCAGCCACGATGGGCGAAGGCTTGACGGACGTTACCATTTCGGGGGCCAAGTACGCCAACGAAAACCCAATCCTGCAGGCCACCTCTGGAGAGACACATGTCCATTTCAACTCCCACTATCTCTGGCTCAGGACGATGTGACGGTAGCTTACATTCGCCTGTTATAGCGATGGGATGATAAAAGAGACAATGAATTGACGGCTCTGAGGGCGGAAATGGCCCAAATGAAGCAGCACATGCAAGAAGTCACCCTAGCTGCATCCGGATCTGCCGGAGATCGAAGGACGATGACAAACACCTCCCCCACCACCCCTCCACCACCGCAGGAGCAACCATTGGAAATGGGCTACCGCGGTTCCGTGAAGGACTGTCTTGACTTCACACCTAAGAAGGGGTGACGCGAGGGAACTGATCTTCTATCGATAGCCAACCACCTCCGCGACGCATCGCTCAAGAAGCCACTAGGAGCGACGCAATTCCGAGGACACCACCGGATTGTTCACAAGCACTTAATTTACTGGTTGCACGAAGTATTCCAGCACTACAGCTTCCCACCACAGCTGAGCCTCCCTGGAGACAAGGTGACACATGTCTAAGCGTCTCGGAGAAATCCCACTAGAAAACCTAGAAGTTGATAAGAAGGTTCGGAAGGACGGTAAGGGTGTCCGCGTTGAAGGACAAATAATGACCCAAAGGTCCATCGTGAAAGAGAAAGGTCTATTGACGAACCTCACCTAGCGAACACCGAGATGAAAGAGAAACTTCGGCATAGAGACCATGAGAAACCCTCGGACAAGGACTTCAAGGATAGAGAACACAAGAGGTCGAAAATCGACGGGTACAACAAGCCACTGTGCCCAGGCTTTGAACGGCAACTGAAGGACCTCGGCTTCTTGCCTTTCACACCTCATATAATCAATACGACGGCCGAATCCACCTTTCACTTGCCGAAGTTTACGAAATTCAATCCAAACACACCTGTGAAGTCTACACGCACTTGATCGATTTCCTCCAGACCATTGAACTATGTACCATTTAGGACGAAATCAAGTGCAAAGCATTCCCCGCTAGTCTCAGCTCCCTTGGACTTCAGTGGTTCAACAAATTGTCCGCTGGATCCATCCAGAACCTAGCTGACCTTGAACGGGCATTCAATACCCACTTCATCACTAGCAACAAGACAGCCAAGGAGCCAGAATCCTTGTCCCAAATGAGGAAGCTCTCGACTGAGACGCTCAAGTAGTACTTTGAACGCTACTGGTAACTTTTCAATGAGATCCCTGGAATTAATGAGTATTGGGCCACATGTTCTTTTAAAAGTAGTTTGGAATCTAGCAGTAAGATCTTTAGACGAATTGGCAATCCGTCCTCTACACGACATGGGTGAACTCATGAGGATTGTAGAGAGATTTAGTGCTCTCAAAGAAGTCTACATGGACCGAGCCGCTGAGGGAATTCCCAACCCAACTACTCCCCTGCCGATAGGCACTCCTCAGCTACCGGCACCAATTCCCACCCCACAATCCAAACCAAAGAAGCACGTGAACAACATCAAGGAAGAGAAGAACGTCCACCAAAGGTACACGACTACGTGGCCGAATCAACAATTTTCAAGGAACCCATTTGGTTTTTCTTCAAAGAGATTATGAGACAAACCTAGTTTGAGTGGCAGACAGGAAAGCTCGGTACCGACACCGACCAGCCAAATTAGAATCCAAGAAAGAAATTTTTTTATCACAATGAGCTCGGCCACTATACCACAGCTTGCGCCCCGTACAAAGCACTCTTGAAGCGCCTCGCGTCTTAAGGTCGTCTGGACCAGTACATTGATCGAGCCAAAACACTTACCCGCCAGCCTATTACTAACCCAAACCCCAATGAGCCACGAATGATAATCCACGTCATACATGACCCAATAACCAAAGGGTCCAAGACCACCCTCGAGTCGACCTCGATCGTGCCTCAACTTCCACGCAGATACTCTCGGTGGGACCTGGGTCAAAGCAACCATGCCCGGAAGATGTTCAAAAATGGATGATCACCTTCATCGAGCGTGACCTCGAAATGGTGCAAACCCCTCACACTGATGCTCTTGTGGTTACCGTCCAAATTGGAGTCCATGACGTTAAGAGAGTTCTTGTCGATCAAGGCAGTTCGGCGGAGGTCATGTACCACGACCTCTTCAAGAAACTTGACCTCCTAGAGTCGCCCTTATAGTAGGAGGAAATGCCCCTCATTGACTTCAATGGAGCCCCCGTCTTGCCGCTCAGCTACATTTTCCTTCCCGTAGATGTCGGTTCAAAAACATTGAGCGTCGAATTCAATGTTGTCAACATTTCGAGCCCATACAACGCCATCCTTGGCAGAACCTAGCTCAACGGTATGCAAGCCATTGCTTCCACCTATCGCCAGGTCGTCTGCTTTATCGACAAGAACAGAAGGCAAGAAGACTTACGTGGCGATCAAGTCGCATCCAAAAAGTGTTACGTCTCGGCCATTCACAATTTGACCAAAGCAAAGCAAGTTCAATGGGTCGAGGTACCTGACCTTGCTGTACTTGAAGACATCGGTGAACCGGCCGAGGACAAAGCAATCGAAGACCTTGTTTCTATGCCAATCAACGAAGACGGATCTCGTTTCTTTTTACTTGACTCTTTCCTTAGCGACCCCAAGTGCAAATAAATGTTTCAATTCCTCAAAAGTAACATTGAAGTATTCGCATAGACCCCCTATGAGATGCCAGAGGTCGACCCGAACTTCATCAGTCATAGCCTTAACATTAAGAAATATTCAAATCCCGTAGTACAGAGGGCAAGGTGCTCGGCTCCTGAACATGACGAAGCCATCATGGAAGAAGTCAACAGCCTATTGGAAGCCAATGTGATTTAGAAAGTATAGTACCCCACATGGTTGTCGAACACCGTCGTCGTAAACAAAAACAATGGCAAATGAAGGGTTTGCGTTGACTATACCAATCTGAACGATGCTTGCCCAAAGGATTGGTTCCCACTGCCAAAAATCGACCAACTGGTGGATGCCACGGCCGGCCATGCTCGGCTAAGCTTTCTAAACGCCTACCGTGGCTACCACAAGATCGCAATGGATCCAAACGACATGGAAAAGACGGAATTCATAACTCCATATGGCATCTACTGCTACCAAGTCATGCCCTTTAGGCTCAAGAACTCTGGGGCCACATTCACCCGAGCCATCTTCAAAATGTTCCACACCCAGATCGGCCATACGGTCAAAGCATACATAGACAATCTCGTTGTTAAAAGCCAGAAGGAGTACAATCATCTTTGGGAGTTGGCCGACGTCTTTGAAATTTTGAAGTTCCACAAGCTCAATATAAATGCAAAAAAGTGTGCGTTCGGTATGAGTGCGGGAAAATTTCTCAGACACTTGGTCACCAGGCGCAAAATCGAGGCCGACCCCAACCAAATCATGGCCATTGCAAACCTACGACCACCACGGACAATCCGGGAAGTCCAAAAGCTAACAGGCATGGCGGCAGCTCTAAACTGATTTATCAGCAAGTCGTTAAATAAGTGCCATGCATTTTTTCACACCTTGGAAGGTAAAAGCCAAACCAATTTCGAGTGGACTGCAAAATGTGACACCGCGTTAGCCGAACTCAAAAGCTACCTTAGCTCGGCTCCACTGCTGGTCAAGCCTAAGGAATTCGAGAATCTTTACTTATACCTCACTGTCTTGTCGCACGCTATAAGTTTAGCATTGGTTTGGTGAGGAGGCACTGAAAACATGCCGATCTATTTCACCAGTAAGACGCTCATACCATCACAAACGTGATACCTCTCGAGAAATTAGCCCTTGCACTTGTCTCGACTGCAAAGGAAACTTTTACCGTACTTCCAGTCCCATACTATCACCATCCTAATGGTGCATCCCCTCAATAGCCTTTTTTGGAAAGCCGATCTCTCCAACCGGGTTTCCAAATGGGCCATTGAACTCATGAATTTTGACATTCGCTTCGAACAATGGATGGCAATCAAGGGGGAAAATTCTTGCTGATTTCATAGCCGAGTTGATTCTGGATGATACAAGTAACCTTAACAATCCAGGACCATCACAGCTTGTAGCCGAACAATAAGTATTCAAATAAACTTAGCCCCTGTTCCAAGGAGACATATGGCGCCTCCATGTCGATGGTGCCTTGAACAACAATGGAGAGGGGGCAGGAGTCATCTTGGTCTCCCTGTGTGGAACTCTTCACGAGAGCGCTATTACCATCAATTTTCCCGCTACAAACAATGAGGTCGAATACGAGGCTCTTTTGGTCAGTCTGCACTCTGCGATTGCAATGAAGGTCGAAGATCAGGCTATTTTCTGCGATTGCCAACTTATCGTCAATCCGGTTCTTGGGGACTATGAAGCTAGGGACCCACGAATGCTGAAGTACCAAGCAACGGCTGCCGAACTCATCCAACACTTCAAGAACTTCAAGACCAAGCAAATCAATCGCGGGCACAAAGCCCATGCCGATGCACTCACTGGCCTCGCTTCAGCATGTCAAGCCTTAGAATTCCGGACTATCAATTTCGGCAACATTGAACGACCAACTTTCGAAACAACTCAAGAAGTACTTAACGTAGAACTCGGTCCAAGGTTGATGGACGAGATTGTTGCATTACTTCGAGACGATACTCTACCAACAGACAAAAAAGAGGCTTATCGCATCCGGAATAAGGCCACTTACTACTGGCTTTCCAAAATTGACCAACTTTACAGAAAGTCCATTTCTGGGCCGTACTTTTCGTTATCCACCCAACCCAAGTGCCAACAATTCTCACCGAACTCCACTCTGGCAGTTGCGGCTGTCACTCCAGCGGTCGCTCCCTCTGCCAACGGGCAATGAGTCAAGGCTATTTTTGAAAGAACATGAAGTAAGACTGTGAAGAGGTTGTTAGTAAGTGCTAACCATGCCAGTTATTTTCTCCCATTCCTAAGTAAACAGCACAAAACCTCTCCCCCATAACCAACCCTTGGCCTTTTGCCCAATGGAGGATCGACATTGTTGGAAAGTTGTCGACTGCACCAGGAGGATTCAAATACCTCACAATGGCAACGGATTACTTCTCCAAATTGGTGGAGGCTAAACCTCTGGTCACAATCACTAAGGCTAACGTTCAGAGATTCGTCTGGAGAAACATCGTCACAAGGTTCGGTGTCTCTTAAGCTATCACCTCTGACAATGGGACCCAATTTGTTGGAAACGGCCTCTCCAACCTTTGTGAGGAATTAGAGATATGCTTCTCAACTCTACCCCTGCATACCCTTAAGGAATGGACAACCCGAAGTAATGAATAAAATAGTCTGTGTTGGGATAAAACGTCGGCTTAATTCAAAAGGAGGCAAATAGGTCGAGGAGCTGCCAAGAGTCCTATAGACTTACCGCTCCACACCTCGGCGGTCCACCGGATAGACACTGTTTTGCATGGCATTCAACATGGAGGCCGTAATCCCTTTGGAGTCTAGGTTCCCCCTGTTAAGAATAGAACACTTCGACCCAAAAACCAATGAAGAGGCCATAGAAAGAGAGCTGATTCTGGCAGAATAGAAACGTGATGATGCTCGACTGAAGCTCGGGGAGTACCAACAGCAAGTCGCTAAAGGCTACAGCCATAGCGTGAGGACCAAAATCTTTAAGCCTGATGATTTAGTATGGGGGAAAGTGGTGCAAGCCAACAAAAAGACAAAATTCAAACCAAATTGGGAAGGGCCATTTCGTGTGGTTCGGATTGGTGGAGATGGGGCTTATGTTTTGGAGGACATAGATGGAAAGGTCCTCACCAACCCATGGAATGCCCAGAATTTGAAAAAAGGCATACATGTGATCACACAGCCAGTGTGCCTCGTTTTCGGCCACTATCTACCTTATTTAGCTTATGTCTTGTTTCGGCCCCAGGCCTTGTTTCCCTTTTTCTGGTTGCATCAGCCTCGGTCCTTATCTACGTTAGTGATAGTTTAACTGTAGTTCGGGAAAGTTTGTTTTAACTTGTATTTCATTGTCATTTCTAATATAAGCACCATATCTTGCTCGGCAATTGATATTTCTTGTGTACTCTACTTTCATTTCCCCTAGCTTTTTGCCAGATTTTAACCCTCAATGGCATTTGTTGTGAAATGCAAACGATGACTTCGGTCACACCCACAAACGGCGCTCGCGCCACCGTTTCAGCCATTATAATGCCTTAAAAGCGCCTGGGACATATGGTCCATCGAGCCTAAGACACACATTACGGCTGGAACTTAGGCTACGATTTGGCTTGGCAAGACAATAAGGTCGGTCACAGCTCGGTTACACTCACAGTTTGGTGAGCGAACAACCAACAAACTTCTAACATCTAAGTCCTTCGTACTTTGGCTAGGGGCTGGCACTTTGACCGAGCCCCAACCATAAGTTGGGGGCGCTAATCAAACTCTCGATTCAAGCCTAAGTACTTTGGCTAAGGGCTGGCACCTTGGCTATAGAGACTCGTGAATTATTATGTTTTCTTAATTGTTTAAATATGTAAAATATTGTATTTTGAGGTTGTATTGATGTTTGTGAAGTGTTGATAGCAAGTGGGGTTGATTCAAAAACCGTTACAAAAAAATTCTTTTTCTGTCCAGCTTGAACCGGTACTGGTTGTCGCCCAGTACCGGTACATATTGTCCAGAAATTGTGTTTTTTGGCATTTTGAAGGCTCTTGAACTGATACTGGGAGTCACCCAGTACCGGTACATGCTGTGTTTTTTTTGCAATTTTCAGCACGCATTTCAAACTCCTATAAATACTCCCTTTTGTCATTTTTCACGTTCAAACCCATGAAATAACCCTGGAAACACCCCCTCTCACTTACCCAACTCCAATCTCAACCAAAACTCTTGATTTCAACCTTAAATCTTCAAGATCCAAGGGTTTCCAACCTCAAAATCACTTGAATCTTGCATTTGGAGAACAAAGGATAAGTTTTGTGTTCTTGCTCTTACCTTGGGGCTCTCACCCACGTTTTCTCTCTCTCTCTCTCTCTCTCTCTCTCTCTCCTCTAAATCACTTGTTGATCTTTGTTCATTTATCGTATTTTTGGGTTGTATTCACTCTAGATCTTGTATCTAAGCTTGAGTGGAGCTTATTTTTGGAGGATTTAAGCAAATATCGCTCGGTAGACCTAGGGTTTTGCTCAAAACCCACTTTGGTAGGGATTTCTCTCTTTCTCTACATGTTTTGTGGTGAACTCGTGTGATATTAGTGTTCGAATGCTATATACGGCTCAGTGGAGCACTTTAAAGCTTGAGGAGTGCTTATGCTTAGGAATGCTATATTTTCGTCTCGATTGTTATGATCCATGATTCATTTATCACGTGTTTGATAGTGTTGAAAATGTGGTTGTCAGTGTGAAGTTGAATGTGGAGTTTATTGTGATGCAAGGAGTGGAAACACAAAGTCGGAAGGGGTTTAGTTTGTTGTGATGCAAGGGGTGAAAATACAAAGTCGTAAAGGGTGAAAATTGGTTGGAAGAAGTGTGTGTGTGTGCGTGCGTGTGTGAGAATGTTTCGATATTAGTAAATGGTGTTGATATATGTTGTCATTGAATTCGTCATCTAGCTTGATTCACCGTATCCATATATATTATCTCATTACATATAGATTGAGTAGAGATTTTCCTATTGGGCTAGTATAACTCAACAAAATCCTTCTTTTCAGGTTCGAATGCCAGTCAATAGCGTGTCTGCATCGAGTGTTGAGATGTGAAGACTTTTTGTCTGCATTTTAGTTACTCATTCATCTTTGTAATTAACCGTCTTTTGATAAAGATGGGTTTGTAACTATTTATTTGAGAATTTCCTTTTGATTAACAGTTTATAAGTTATCAACTTGTTCATATTCGAACTTAAGCTTATTTTGTGGCCGGTGTGCCAATGTTGTAATTTATGAAACTTGAGGACTTGATTTGTAAATTAAACAGGTGGGAACTTCTTTTGGGTATTATTTATCTTATGCGAGAATCTTTCCTTGAATTGGTTTATTTATTTATATTGAAAATCGAGGGCGTGATAAATTGGTATCAGAGCGTCTAGGTTTGAATACTTTGAGACCGTGGGGAGACTTCTAGTCTCATGGGTTCAAAAGTCACGCCTTTGCATTCACATATGTGTGCTTGAGTGTATTGACATTATTTGGATTACTTGGCATTGCATTTTAGTTTGGTGGAGTGGCGCAGAATTGTTTTACCCGTGTTGGGATAGTCGGGGGCTTAGACCTCATTAAATAACATTGTCGTTGATGAGATTCTCTTTTCTTGTAACTTGCAGTACGATGCCTTCAAGAACGCGTGCTAGAGCAAGTGATGGTGAAAGTCGGGGTGGTCGTGGTCGTGGTCGTGGCCGCGGTCGTGGTCGTGAGGCGCCAGTGGAGGATGAGGTTAGCCAGCTAGAGGAAAATCTAAGTGGAAATTTGAGGGATGGGACCGAACACGGTCAAGGGGAAGAAGTCCTGATCGTTCAAAATCCCTTTGCTAGGGATTTCATTGCGGCTCTTGCGGCCTCTAACCTGTTAAAGCCAGCTCCTAGGGAAAATGCAGACAGCCGTGCCTTGTCGGTAATGAGGGCGTTCAGTCGTAGAAATCCACCAACATTTGACGGGTCGAGCAGTGACCCTCTTGTGGCCGATCATTGGCTAGCCCAAATTCAAAAACTTTTTAGAGCTCTTGGGATTACCGAGGATGACTTGCGAGTCAACATTGTGGCCTTTCAACTTACCGAAGAAGCAAATGAGTGGTGGGAGTCGGTTTTAGAATCGAGAAAGGATGCGAGGAGAGCGGCGAGGACCGTGGCTCAAGCAAATGAGCCAGATGTAGAGAACTTAACTTGGGCCGAATTTGAGGTGCTCTTTGAGGAGCAGTACTTTCTGAAGACTAGTCGTGACCAATTAAGGGAGGAGTTCGAGAAGTTAGAATAAGGGAATATGACCGTGTCAGAATATGCTCTAAAATTTCAATCTTTGTCTCGTTTCACGTCGGAATTGGTGGCTACTGAGGAGAGAAAATGTAGGCGGTTTGAAAAGGGATTGGATGACACCGTGAAGAGAATGGTGATGGCACAATGTAAGGGAAGGTTTGCTGATGTTGTCGAGTGTGCAAGGAGCATTGAGATTCCAAAGGAGGCACCACGAAATCCTAAGACTTGAGAACCAAGGCAACCGGTAGGGGCTATGAGCTCTTCTTCGGGGAGTTTTGGCAGTCAAGGGAGGAAGAGGCAGTGAGATCAATTTCCAACTTCTCAGGGTTTGTCAAACATTAGGCCTTCATCTTCTTCTTCTTTCGGGACTTGGGGAAATCCGAACAGGCCTCCGATTTTGTGTCACAAGTGTGGTCAGGCGGAGCACGTTCGTGCTCAGTGTCCGCGGCTCTTGGGTACGTGTTTTACATGTGGGAAGGCTGGCCATTATGCGAGAAATTGTCTGCATAGGGAAGGGACTCGAAGCGAGTCCGGTTCAGTGCAACAACCGAGGGGTGGTCAGAGTTCTGGTCGGCAATCATTCCGAGGCACTCAAAGGCAGCAGCAACCTCGCTTTCGTCAGACCATATCAGCTCAGGGATCTCAGGTCGAGAGAAGAGCGAGTTCTTCGACACCTACCCAGGGTTTTAGTCAGCGGGGTGAACATGTTCAGAGTAAGATGACTCAGGGAAGGGCTTTTGCGATCACATAAGCTATTCCACCTCCACCACCTCCTGTTACCTCTCAGACCTTCGAGATTTCAGTTGTGAAGGGTACATATCTACGGTTTAACTTATTTGCTAGAGTATTATTTGATTTCGGAGCATCACATTCATTCATTGCTGCATCTTTTGCTTGTGCATTGGAATTGGATATTGAAAGTATCAACCCTCTTTGCTTGTTGAGACACCGAGAGGGGGTAGATCGCCGTTAAATCGTGTTTGCCGGGATTGTGAGCTCATTATTCAAGATCATCATTTTACCTTTGACTTCATTGTGTTGAATATGTCGGGGTTCGACCTCATTTTGGGCATGGATTGGCTATCTACATTTCACACTACCATAGATTGCTTCAAGCGTCGGATCCGTATCTGTCCACTTGGGGGTTCTTGTTTTGAGTTCTCTGGGGAGCGTCGAGAACCGTTAGAGCCGTACTTGTGTGGGTCTCGGGAGCAGGAGTCGATGTATGCCTTATTAGCGAGTTTGGCCTTAGATGAGGATGTGTCCGCATGCGGGGAGTTACCCCTTGTTGTTTGTGATTTTTCGGACGTATTTCCGAAGGAGTTACCTGGTTTGCCACCCGAGAGAGAGATTGAATTCACCATCGATCTACTTCCTGGCACCGCTCCTATTTCCGTACCTCCAATTTGAATCTCTTGAATTTCCTTAATTTGTGGCTTCGTGGCCCTCTGATGATGAACTTGGATTAATACAAGCCTTAGTTATACTTGGACCTTACTTCATGGACTTTCAAAAATCAAAAACAATTTGGCGAAATAAGTTCTAAGCGTTCAAGACCATTCTCAAGGCTTAGGACCTGTTTCCAAAAGCCCAGATCTTGCTCGTTCCCGAGCGTTCTGAAGTGATTGTCTCGAGCGCTTAGGAAAACTCCTGAGCGCTTAGGACCATTTCATTACCCAATGAATGCATAAGTCTTCAGCTTTTTCAGGAGAACATGGTTCTGAATATTCTAATTATTCGGTTTTGCTACAGTACCCTTCACCAGAAGGAGCAGAAGACCAAATGATAATATTTTCTTCCCTCCCAAATTTTTTAATTTTTAATTTTAATTTAATTTTCAAAATTCAAAAACATTTTCTCTTGCCCTATAAATAGCAGCCCCAGGATACATTTTGGAGACCACGAAATTCCACACACTGACTCTCTCATTTTCAGAAAGAAAAACTTCACTTTGCAACAAAAATCATCTTTCAAACTTTGCCATATATCAAGACAACATCAACCACATCAAGAAAAATGCAGGAAATTAAGAATTATATTTGTTCCAAATTTCTGGAATTTTTCCACTCTTCCATCCTAAAATCCATCTAAGAAGCAAGCTTTCATTCAAGAAGGTAGAATTCTTCTACTTTTCAAGTAAAAAGGGCTATTATCCTTCTAAGGGAGGTCACTCAGCCCACTCCAGTCTCTTATACTGGATGTGTGGTTGAGCGGACTTAGTATAAAAACAAGGGCAAAAGAGTTGCAAAATAGATTTTTCAAGTATGCTTTGGGATACTCCCGAGCACTCAGGACCTTTCCCAATCGCTCAGGAGTGATTTCACCCTTGCTTCTCATTTCTCTGGTGAATATTCAAGGAAAATGAAGGTTTTTCACAAACCCATTGGCTATATTTTAATATATTGTTATGAATTACTCAATTTCCAAAAATAGAAACATTTCTCTTCTATTCAAAGAAACGATTTTTCTGTTATTCTCAGAGACACTTCAATTTCAGAAAGTAGAATGAGAATGGTATGTCAAGATTTGTCATCCTACTGTTCAAATCAAAGCCTAGGGTGCAGTACACTCCTGAGCACTCAGGAATGCTCGTCAGCGCTCTGGAGTGGTATTAGTTTGGTAAAATCACATTTTTCCTTGAACACTCTCTTTTAATGTCATTTTTAGCATTGAAGTGTATTAGTTTTTTTTTTTTCCAAATCCTAGTCAATTTTAATTTTGGGTACAAGAAAGCAGGGTTTGGATGGTTAGGACCAGTTCTTGGCTGTTTAAACTTTTTGCTGAGCACTGATGTATGATAATAGTAGTGTGTTATTATTTCAAATATTGCAATGTGTCTTTCTAACCAAAATTTGCAGGATGAGGCAGCAGAGGTCCTGAGGGATTAGGAGTGATGTCCCGAGCGCTCGGGAGTGTTCTCAGTGACACTTCCTTATTTTATGTTATTTTTTCATTTTGCATCATCCCATCTTCATACATTGTACACCAGCACATGTATGCACTTTCTTACTTGATATACCTATGGATATCTGCTAATTGTTTGATGAAATAAAATATTTTTGAAAATCCTGCAAATGTTTAGTAGAGACCAATTTTGAATCGGGCGAGGGGGGTGCCTTAAAACCATTCGCCCCTCGTAACATGGCTTCCGAATCATCAAACGAATCTCTGGTTTTCAATTCAAACAATCATTTTCAATCAAAACGATTTTTCAGATGGCAAACCATAAATTCGGGTGTCTCAAATTTTTCAATCCAAAACATATTTTTTGAGCCACAATCCACCCGGGGCTGTGGTAGCCCACAGTGGCGACTTTGCTGGGAGAGTTTAATTAATACTTGAGAAAAAGTTGGTACGTTGACAAAACGGTCATTCAAAAGTTTGTCAAAAAACGGCAATGTTCCATGCTTGCTGAAGGAAAGAAATGGCGATTATAACTGGATTGCTATTTGGCCATTCCAACCTAGGACTTCATGACCGCTTGTCCGCGTGCTCGCTTTCATAAAGTATTAATTAAACAAGTGAGCCAAGCTTGAAAGACATTTGCGGGATTTTCAAAGTAGTTTGTTTCATTGTGTATCTTTCTTTCATGCATATATATCTTGTTCAACCCTACCATTGCGTTTTGGCAATCCTACCCGGCTTGCCGGTGATAGGGAATCCCAGAATGCTCGGCAACCCTCGACTATGATGAGTCATACCTGCTGTTTGTACCGTTATTGGGTGTAAGCTCGATAATCGGGAGGCATATCATGAATCTAGTCCGGGGAACCCTCTTTAAACCAAAACTGGCCTTCGTACATGATTAGTAAGCCATAGAACCTTCCAAGCTAGGACAGGGACCCACATGGTAGGACTATGTGCTATATCCTGCGTAAATGTTTCCATTTTTCACATTGCATCATGCATATCATGTATGTCGTGCTGTTGTGTTCACACGCGCGACTCGCTGAAGGTTGCCAAGACCTTATGAAGAGTCGTGCACTTTGGTGTATGTTGTCTACATTCAAGAATCCTTAGGACAATGAGCTCAGGGAAATCAAAGTTTCCCAAGGATTCGTCTAATTTCCAATTCAACATTTCAAATGCCGGGAATAAAGGCCATGATATCTACACCACTTGGGTCATATTGTTTTATCACTTACACCCCTCCAATTAAAAGCGTTGCATCACTCGCGCGGCTTTGGTTATGATATCATGTCATCTACCCCAAAGGTTTTCAAACAGCTAGTTGAATCCTTGGGTCATTTTGATGTTGCTTAGTGCTCGTTGTCCTAGATACAGGGTATGCATTAAAACAAATTCTAAGGATCAAGGAAACCTTAGGCCGGTCACAATTCAGGGTCACGAGAGTGTCAACAATCATGATGACAAGGCATATTTTCAATCTTGTGAATAAATTCGCATTTTAAGAAGCACAAAGCAAGAATCGCGTCTGAGTTACTTTGCTAGAAGGTTTTGAGCAATTGTGCCAAGAAAGAAGACCATAACCTCTTGGACCAAGCCCCTCGGATAGAGATTGGTTCGGCTTGAGTCTCAGGCTAATCCTGTCAACATCTTTGATCTGTGGGTAGAGATGCAGAATCCTAATCTGAATGCAGCTGGTGGCGGTGGGAACCCAAATCCGAAAATTTTGAATGGCGCAGGGAGTCTGAATCCGAACACGGGTGATGGCGGGAACCTAAATCCTTAGAATTGGAATGGTGACAATGGTGGGAATCCGAATCCAGAGGAATTGAACGAAATGGGACAAATTAGGGAAGCTATCAGGAGAATGAGAGAGTTCACTGACAAACAAATCACTCAACTAATGCTCATGATAATCGGGGTTGCTCGTCGACTTCCACCTCCCAATCTAGAGCAGCCACCTCATGAAGCTGGAAACCCTCAGAACCCTGAGATGGAAACCGTACTAGCCAAGATAACTCAGGTGGAACAATCCGTAGCAAGAAGCGAGAAGATTGCCACGACGGGATTTGACATCAACAAACTCTGCCTATTCCCCAATGCTAAGCTTTCAGAGAAATTTAGACCTATTAACTTTACAAAGTTCGATGGAACCAGAGATCCAAAAGCTCGCTTGACTGGTTATACAGGGGCTCTCTCTATGTGGGGCTTGGAAAATGATGCAATGGCCCAAATGTTCTCCTAAACTCTCGTGGGTCATGCTCCTCATTGGTTCACGTCGCTCGATGAGACAAGGAAGCAGTCCTGGAAAGACATTTGTGCGACTTTCATAACGCAATATGACTACAACATCCAGCTCAAGGTAACTACTCGCGAGTTGGAATCCACCAAGATGGAGATTAAGGAATCCTTCGCAGACTTCGTGAAAAGATGGAGGGTGAAAGCGGCCCAAATGAAGGACAGACCGTCAGACAAGGATCGGATTCGGATGATCGTCTGGAATTTACAGCCAACCCTGGCCAAGCACATGGTCATGGTTCAAGCATGTTCTAATTTCAAGACTTTCTTTGACATAGGCTTGGCCATCGAAGAAGCAATCGAACTTGACATTCTCGACAAACCTGAACCCGCTCCCTCCAAAGCCAAAAAAGTCTATTTCGGCAACAGTAACTAGGGGTGAGCAAATTACCCGCGGGTTCACAGACCCGACCCGACCCGAAGCCACTCGGACGGCTCCGAACCAGTGATTCAGAAGGGTGGGGGTTTGGTTTCCCTTAAAAAACGATATTCTGTTCGGGGTTCGGGTTAGTACTCAACCAACCCGTCGGGTCCGACCCGAACTGACATTGTAGCAGAATTCTTTGGTTGAATTGTAACGTTATTATTCTTTACTGGTATAGCTGAATTCTTGGGTGCAGTGCACAACTTTATAGCCCATGTGCTCCTTTAGATTACTCCCACACGTAAAGCTATTGGATGCTGTATCCAAGGATTTGACAACACTACTTTTTAAAAGTATAATATACTACTAAAAAAAAAACCTTTACTCGGCTACACAACTCCTCCTAAACATAACATTATGGAGTACAGTTGTGGTCATAGTTGTTTGACTATGACTACTAAGCGAAGGCATACCAAGAAGAAAGAACTTGGGCTATTTCTACGTCCATCTGAAAACCATTTCTTCAAACTCTAGTGTTTCCTTCTCTCTACACCTCTCCCACCTCGCCTCCCCCTCATTCTCTTCAATATATTATGCCGAAAACCTTATCTTACACCTCCTTTCCCCTCCATCTCTCCTCTCTCCCCCAGAAATATGATCAAGAATCTTCTCTTGGTTTTTTGTAACTTTTTCAGTGGTTTAGAGATGAAGATTAAGAAAAAAAGAAGAAAGAGGACAAGTCTGTTTGCCAGAATTTACACACCAATCTATAGAGTTGGAATATATTTGTCTCACTCTCTCTTGTAATTTTCATTGCGATTTTTTATTTATGACTGGTTTTGTGTGATTACTGTGCATTTTTTTTAAACAACCTTATCAACCCGACCTGACCCGACCCGCACAAAATAGTCAGGGTCACGGATGGGTTTGGCAACTCTGCGGATCAGTTTCGGGTTTGGAATTGGTCTACCCGACTAATCAGGTCGGGTTGCGGGTTTGAAACAAACCCGACCCGTGCATACCCTTAACAGTAACACATTGTTTGGAAACGCCTAGTACACCAACCAACCCCCTTACCTCCACAAATACCACCCAAGTCGAGCCCATAAACCAAATAGTTGCCCAAAACAGCCAACTGCGATCACAACCTCGAGTTTTCTCCCAATTCTCCACACCTCTCTCCGCGGTGTTGGAAAAATTGGTTGAAAGTGACATCCTCAAGCCACTCAATCCTACTCCTCTTCCCCAAAAACTACCCGCCATCCATAATCCCAATGCTTACTGCGCCTATCATCAAAACGTGGGCCACCCTACCAACAACTGTTTCTGACTCCGCCATGCCATACAGGACTACATAGACAACAAGACCATCTCAGTTCCACCTTAAAAACCCAATACTGTTTCTTACCCACTGCCCAAACACTCAAACTCCCAAGTTAGCTGCATTAACCTCGAATCAACCTTAAATCCGAGCCTATACATCATACCCGAAACCCAACCAAAGTCGATTGTCGAGATGCCAATAGAAAGTACTATTTGTGTGATCCAGACTCATGATTGGGAATTCGAACTGAGGTGGCAATCCATAATAGAAACCTTTCAGGACATAGAAAACCAGGCTCTGGCCAATGGCGTGTGGCCAGCCCCATAACTCGAAGGTGTTTTGGAATTGGAAAACGGAGCTTGGAGAGAAGAATGGGAAGAAAGACAAGTAGATCCATTTGATGGGTACTCACTGTTCGCACTATTCTCAAAATTAGAGCTAGCTGATGAGGAAGATAATTGGGAATGGGAAGCAGAGCCTACTGTGTGGTACCGAGTAGATGATGAGGACCCTTTGGATGTTACAACTCAACCCTTCCTTTTCCAAGGAGAAGAAATTCAGTAAGGGCCTGATTTGTTGAATTCAAGAATACTCTTCGCTCAGTTCCGTAAGGAGACCATTGACACTGTAGCGAGAGATCTGGATCTCTATTACGAATACATGAATGAGCCTACAGAAGAAGATGTCGATTACCCACAGAGATATATCATAGACGAGTCCCAGTCGTAACTGGTTGTAGAGATTTCGGATGAACCCCATATTTCTGTTCTATTCTGAGGACCTTTGGGGGAAAGCAGATTTGGTTACCATTTGGGTTGACGGGGAAGAATTGACAGTCAATAAAGCAATGGTCGATGAAGGTTTGATCAAAAGCGAAATTTTTTGGGATTCCTTAGAGGATGAGAATTTGTGGAATACTGTAGAAATGGAGCTTCTCAATGAGACACTGGAGAAAACAAGATTAGACAAGGGAAAAAGGAAAACGGACACCGACCTGTCAAACCTGTGGAATGACCTACCAGACTTTTGAACGAAACCTTCCCCCAAGTCAATCAATAACCTAACCAGAAGTGGACGAATCTACCAACTCTGTAACCTGCAGAAGGGGAGCTCATCTCGAGCACCCCCAGCTTAAAGCAATATAGCCTACCCTTCCAACTCCACCATGCAAGCCCACCCTAACCTCTCCACTAACCCAAGCAACCCCATCGCACATACTTCCTAAAACAACCCCTCAAATTGCACCAGTTCAAGTACCCCTGCAAATCCCAGAACCACCTAACACTAGGACCCAACTCTCGATACTCACCCTATTATCAAATAGCTCGACAAAACCCCAGCCCCCATGTCTGCTTGGGGAGTATTGGCATTATCTCATGAACATCGTCATAGACTTGTCAATACTCTTGCCAAATTCGAGGTTACCCCCGACATAACCCCTGAAGCCATGACGTTCTCATCACCCCCAACTTCGCTAAACATACCTTAGCCTTCACCGAGAAAGACCTCCCGCTCGAAGGTACTGACCACAACAAACCCCTCCATATAACCTTGAAATGCCTTGGGAAGTGGGTTCCCGCTATCTTCATCTACAACGGCTCCACCATCAATGTGTGCCCTCTTCGTACGGCCTACTGCTTGGGCCTTAAGAACAAAGACTTCACGCCATCAACTTTGGGTGTCCATGCCTATGACAACATGCGCCGTGATGTTATAGGAATGATCAATCTGGAGTTGGAAACCGAGAATTTCAAGACAACGGTGGAGTTCTGTGTACTGGAGATCCCCGCTCCTTTCAACCTCCTGCTGTGGGGGCCATGGCTTCATCGCTCTAATGTCATTGGGGTACCCTCCACTCTGCACCAGAAACTCATACTGTGGTTAGACTCGGGGACTTTCATCATCCATGGAGACTCCGGGACTCGTCCCCATTCCAAAGATAACTCCCCGCTGTTAGAGATTATGCATGGGGAAGAAGATATAGCTATGGGAGGGTCTGCTATGGTGACTTCAGGAAGGGTGTGTACTATCCGAGCTGATGATGGTTTTTTGGTGAGCTCTGTAGCTCTTGAGATGATGAAGAGGATGAATTACATGCCAGGCATGGGTTTGGGCCGTGACCAGCAGGGGGTCTCTGAGTTTCCCCATTTCCTAAGAAGCAGTAATCACTTTGGCTCGGGGTATGTACCCAAGAAGAGCGACCCTAAGAAAAGATGGTGTAATCGTGCCCAAGCCCATGCCATCGGGGAGAAACTAGCGGTCAGGTTTGTGTTCGAAGGTGAGAAGACTTTGTACTAGGGGCAGCCGGAGCCTTTCTTTTATATGGAAACAAAAGAAAAGTACCTTGGGTTTGAAATCTTCGCTGATGACACTTGGGACAGTGACGATGAAGCTGAAAATAGAGAAGAGCTTGTTAAAGCATTGCACGTTGATTGGGTTGAGATCTTTGACCAGGGCAGTCTCCAGTCTCTGTTTGGGGATGAAGGACTAGAGGGTATGGATAAAGATGCTGCCGTGTTGATGCTAGAAGAAGATGGTGCTTGAGAGGATCCCTCTGCACTCATTGTAGATGCTGTAGGCCATCACTACAACAAAGTTGGTCTACGGCGACGAAAATTATTTTCGTCGCCAAAGGAGGGCTATTGGCTTGGAAAAAAAATTTCATCGTCGAAGGCTTAGTTTTTGGCGACAAAAATAATTTCGTTGTCAAATGCAAATGTTTGGCGAGAAAATTTCAAATTTCGTCGTCAAATGCAAATTTTTGGCGAGAAAATCCCAAATTCGTCGTCATAGGGCAGCTTTTTAGCGAAGAATTCAAAATTCGTCATCATAGGGGAGCTATTTAGCGAGTAAAAAAAATTCGTTGACAAAGGCAGGCTTCTAGTTATGAAAATTTAGAATTCGTCGGCGTTGACCGAATTTTTTGGCTGATTATTTTTTAATTTTTAATTTTTTATATATTATTTAGCATAAAAAATAAATAGAAATATACATGTTAAATAAAATATACATATATAGTTTAGTTTAAAATTTAATCATAAAAAGGTAATATATATTATACATAATTTAGTTTAAAATTTTCGATAGTTATCCATTGGCGATGGTGGCGGCATAGTGGGTGGCATGGGTGGAGTTGTAGGAATGGTGGTGGTGGTGGTGTAGTGGTGATGTGGTGGTTGCGGTGATTGTTGATGTGATGGTGATTGTGGTGGTGGTGGTGGAGTGGTGATTGTGGTGGTGGTGGCGGCGGCGGAGTGGTGATTGTGGTGGTGGTGGTAGTGGTATGGTGGTGGTGGTGGTGGTGGTAGTGGTGGTGGTGGCGGCTTCGGAAAAAAAAAAAAAACGAATCAGAAATAGTATATATAATAAATATTAGTCTTCTAGAAATAAATGTTGTGTTGGTGTAGTGGTAAGGGCTTGGGTGTTGTAGGCTCGAGGTCATGAGTTCGAAACCCATTGCGAGCAAAAACAGTGAGCATAAGGGTGGAAATTTCTTTTCGCTACAAACACAATCGCCGATGAAAATTTTCCTCGCCAAAAAAAAAGCCGACAAAACTTTTTCGTAACCCAAAATCGAAATAGACGACGAAATAATTCCTCGCCAAAACCAAAAAAGGCCAACGAAAAAAAAAAATTCGTCGTCAGGGGCCTTTCTCGACCAACATAAAACGACGAATGGGAACGACAAAATTTTTCGTCGGCAATCAATTTGGCGACGAAAATCATGTAATTGCCGACAAAATTTTTTCCTCGTCTTTGACCTTTTTTGTTGTAGTGCATTATGAAAATTGCACCTTCATCCCTCTTGTAAAGCATGCTCACGCTGCTGAGTCTGAGTCCGAATCGGATACTGATTCCGTTTCTAGTCATGAGTTGGCGGTTGTGCCTATCAGCCCTCCCCGTCGTAGTTTTTATTTCGAGTTCGAGTCCATTGCCGTATTCCTTGCCGCCTAGGAGTTTCTTAAAAATGAAATGAATGATGCTTTTGCTTACTTGTAGGATTTTGACATAAAAAGTGTAGATCCTGACGATGAAGGAATTGACTTCGATGGGGACATCCTCAAAGAAATCCGTTCCCTCATCGAAAACGGAAAAATGAAAGGCATGCTTAGCCTCTAAAAGAAGAAACAATCTTAATAAATTTGGGTGATGAGGAGAACCCACGATTGGTTCAGGTCAATTCCAGGCTTACTCCACGTGAGCTTCAAGAGCTCTATGATAAGTGCCAAAATATACATATTTTGACCCTCCAATCTACATTTATTAGTCTTTTATATTTGTTAACTGATTTTTATTATGTGTTTTTATATTTATAGATTGCTCGAGCTCCATTTTCAAGATTTTGGGTAAAGACGGAAGTTAGAAAAAGTTTAGGGTTGAAGTACGAAGTGCTTTGAAATTTTGGATGGTTAATTCAGTATTAGACAAAGCCCAAGGGTCACTATGTGATTAATGCTTTCAATCCCTATAAAACCAACCTTATACCCTATTGACTTGGGCAGCTTTAGAAAAAGGTTTTTTCGGACAGAGAAAAGAAAGGACGGCGCTGGAAGCTTTTTGTTCCGAATATTTTTTATTTTTCTTCCGAGTTTTTCCTTAAAATTTTGAAGTTTTGTTCAATTATTCACACTCTGGTAACTCGTTTTAATTTTTGTTCTTTTTAAAAGTTATACGCTGATATTTGATTAGATGATATTTCTTGTTTATTTTTCATCTCGCGTATTAGAAGCATGATTCAAATTAGGGTTTCTTCTTTTTCATGCATAATGATTAGTGAGTAGTCGTATAGGTAGGGTCGCGGAGTGATTAGCATACCGTGGCCAGTTCGGGCACTGTTCCTTTTCTCAAACAATAAAAAAAAATAACGATTTTAGATTGAAAAAATGCTTCCCGTAGATGAACCCGGGCATTGTTGAAGCTCATGTGAATGGGGAAATAGAGGTCCAAAACTCATTCTTCGCTGCGCATGGGTAAATGGCGACCCTAAGGTTTCGCATCTTGCAGGGGTATCTTTTTCAATCTAAAATTGAACGTTTTTAAGAACACCAAATGGAGTAGGTTAATCCGGACTGATTACGAGAGCTATGAACCCTACGACCATACCTCTTTTTAATTATTTGAAAAGAACATTTGTTTCCTTAAAGTTTTAGTTAATCTTGATCAAATCGACAAGGGGTGGCTGCTTAAGAGCATGTTAAATTAGTTAAACCCGAGTTTTTAGTCAATACACATTATTGTCTTTGTGGATTCGACTCCGGTCTTACCGGATATTGTGCTACGTCGGTTTCAGCCCTACGCTTGGGGCAACCCATTATTTTTTAGGACTAGGATGTCACGCCCTCGATTTTTAACATAAATAAATATTCCATTTCAATAAAAGATCCTCGCATATTTTTTAGGACTAGGATGTCACGCCCTCAATTTTTAACATAAATAAATATTCCATTTCAATAAAAGATCCTCGCATAGCACAAATAATACCCAAAAGAGTTCCCACCTATTCAACTTTATAAACAAGTCCCCAAGTCAAAAAATATACAACTTTGGCACTCCGGCCCTAAATAAGTTGAAGTACAAATATGAATAAGTTGTTAAGTTACAAACAGTTTAGTCAAAAGGAAATTATTGAATGAATAGTTACAAACTCATCTTTATCAAAAGAAAGTCAATTACAAAGATGATTAAGTAACTAATGGAGTTAACTTCCAAAAGTCTTCACATCTCAACACACGAAACATGCATGTATTGTCTAGCATTTGAACCTAAAAAGAATGATAGGTTGAGCTACACTAGCCCAGAATGAAAATCTTTACTAATTCTATGTGCAAATATGATGATAAATGCAAAGGAAGAAGACATGAGGATAAAGTCCAACCAATGGATAATAATCAACTTGTAGATATGCCAACGTTCATTACAATCTTTCCAAGACATGCCATCAATGCAGTATACCCTATAGATCATAAATCAATAACGACTCCAACAAACTCGACACGACTCACTATTATCAATCTCCATCGTCTGTATTTTCACCCATTGTGTTACAGTATAACACCACGAGGGTTACCATATTACAACCCCTTGCATTATAGAGAATACTAACAACTTGGATCACTGTATTACCACCCCTTGCGTAACAAGACCCACTTGAGTCTCCGTATTAC
The DNA here is from genome assembly GCA_019656835.1 of Rhododendron ovatum. Lineage (NCBI taxonomy): Eukaryota > Viridiplantae > Streptophyta > Magnoliopsida > Ericales > Ericaceae > Rhododendron > Rhododendron ovatum. Next base: position 35,128,388 of record CM033798.1, on the reverse strand, counting down.
CACTCATTGCATTACGAGACTTTCTATCCCAACTTCCGACCCAAACGACTACTTTCTCACTCAGCATGCAAACTAGGACTTTCTCATGATCACATTCATGCATGAAACATCATACATTATGCCAACAATGCCACCCATATGCCACAAATACTCTTAAGCAATCAATCAATCCATAAGTTTCAGTTTAATGCGGTTTTAATCAAGTGAATTCCTATTCGTTCCTTACTAACGAATGGCCAACGGATCAAGGATAACATCAATGAATCAAAGGAAGTCAATTGAACATGCTTGGAATAGATTAAGAGGTGTCCAAAAGGGTTTAGAAGTGATCGGGAGTCAAAACGGTCGAATCGGAGCAACATGGGAAAAACTGCACAGAAAGCCAAGGAGTATTGTATCGATACAGGAAAGTTTGGAGTATCGATATTGTATCGATACGGAGACATAACGGCAGATTCTAAAGCTACTGGAATGTAGATTTCTTCAGCGTATCGATACGAGGACAACACGAGCAGTGATTATGTGTAGAAATTCAAAGGCCAACTCAACAAAACAACCGACGATCCAAGGTACAATTTCTACACTTAATCAATGCATAAACACATAAAAGAGGTAAAGACACCCCTACCTTGTGACGATAACCAAGATCCTAGTGCTTTGGACGAGTCCTAGCTTCAAAGAATTCGAAATCAAAGAAAAACTTCTTTCCAAGCTTGACCCAACGAATTCTGAGCTGAAGAATGCGAATGGAAGGCCGAAGGGAGGTTGATCTTTAAGGTTCTTGAGGTATTTGAGTAAGGATTTGAGAGAGAGAGAGAGAGAGAGAGAGAGAGAGAAATGGGAGTAATGTTATGTCCTACACACACAGCACCACCCTATATATACTCCTATATCTTTTAATCACACACACTCCCTCAATCTTCCTTTCTTTCACTTAAATCCTTAATTCAACTAACCACCAATTAAACCATACTTTCTCAATTAAGCATTTAATAAACATTTCAATAATTAAAATTATCCGGGTCTCTACATAGGAATTCGTTAGGCACTTTCCGATTTACTAAAAGAATTCAAAGAAGTTTCGCTTGTCTCATGTGGACATGCCCGGAATTGATCTTGAAATCGTCGAGCACATAATTCCTCTATATCCCGATGCAAAGCCCATCAAGGAAAAGTTAAGAAAAATGCTGCCCAATTGGGTAAGAAAGATAAAAGAACTCACTAAGCAAATCGATGTCGGTTTCTTAATAGTAACAGAGTACCCAACTTGGTTCGCAAACATCGTGTCGGTTCCCAAAAAGGATGGACGAATCAGGGTCTTTGTTGACTTTAGAGATCTGAATAAAGCAAGCTCTAAAGATGATTTTCCCTTGCCGCATATAAATGTGCTTGTCGATAATACTGCAGGGCATGCTTTACTGTCTTTCATGGATGGTTTCTTTGGGTACAATCAGATTCTCGTGTCTCCATAAGACAGGGAGAAAACAACGTTCATCACTGAGTGGGGGATTTACTGCTCTCGGGTTATGCCGTTTGGGTTGAAAAATGCCAGTCCTACATACCAAAGGGCTGCTACAACACTACTGCACGACCTGATTCCTGAGGAAGTTGAGGTATATGTGGACGATATGATTGTAAAAGGGAAAGAGCGAAAAGACCATCTCTCGGCACTAAGGAAGTTCTTCGAAAGAATTCAGAAGTACAGAATGCGCCTTAATCCACAGAAATGCACGTTTGGAGCCACTGTTGGAAAGATGTTCGGGTTCATGATTACAACTCAAGGGATTAAGGTGGATCCTTCTAAATCAAAGCCATTCTTGAGATGGAGCCACCTCAGTTCGAAAAGGATGTACATTGCTTCTTGGGAAAGATTCAATTCATCAGTCGATTCATCGCCAAGTTAACTTTGACTTGTGAGCCGATATTTCGATTACTCAAGGAGGATGTAAAGTTTGAGTGGAATGAAAAATGCCAGAAAGCCTTCGAGTCGGTTCGCGGTTACCTCTAGAATCCCCCAATTTTGATGTCGTCCATCTCGGAAAAACCTTTGATCCTATACTTGTCTGTCACACCCTCATCAATGGGGCGCATGTTGGCACAAAAAGGAGAAGATGAGCCATTCTTGAGATGGAGTCACCTCGGTCCAAAAAGGATGTACGGAGCTTTTTGGGAAAGATTCAATTCATCAACCGATTTGTAACGACCTTGATTTTTTTTGGTAAATAAAATTTCGTTAAACATTTAAATTTTATTTTTAATTACTTGGATTTCCTTTAAAATTCCTTTTTAACTTTAATAATCCATCATAACTTGATTTGAGACTTATAAAATTATATTTCTTTGCACTGGACAATCTAGTCATTTTCAAAAGACAAGTGTACTTGTAGAAACACTTGTATATTTTCCTAGTGTATAAAATAAAATCTTAAATTATATTTCTTGACTAGAAATCCTACGTGGTAAGTAAAATTAGTTTTCAACCGATTAGTTGGAAGAACCGAACTACAAATTCATCTAGTTACAATCTCCTAACCATAGATGAACCTTTACCTATTGGACAATAAAAGTTAGGAAAATTTTTATCCATTGGACAATAGAAAATTTAGATTTTATATCAAAGATATTTTGTGCTATATTTGATAAAGTACTCATATATAGTTGTATATAGACTTATATACACATGCCTAAAGGACATTTGGTTATTTTAAATATTATTCAAGTATATATTACATTATTCCTTTGATCCATTGGTCAAAAAATGCAAGGAAAAATATTATCCATTGGATAATAAGTTAGTCTTACTAACTGTAGGGAGGTATTCCCGAGCAGATACATTTAGTTGCCGATCACGTGATGTTTGAGAGCACATGGTGAATACGACGGGACTCATCGCCGGGCAGTACGATGAACAGGGACATGGATCAATGATATGGGAAGTCAATTGATCTATGAAGTCTGTTCGGCTTGTTAAAAAGCCAATGGCAAGTGAAGCCAGTGGTGTGAAACTAAGCTGTTCGGCAGATAGAGACATTCTCATTACGTTTGGACCAAGTTACATGTGAAGTCATTGGTCCAGGCAGTCTGTTCGGCAACGAGATTCCCGAACAGAGAAAGAACCCCAGATTAATTGTGGTAACATGGGGAACCTCTTGGAAGAATCCAGAATGTTGGTGTTTTGATTAAGGAATAAGATCCCGTGAATAAAGGATCTGAGAAAGATACCCAATGAAGAATGGGATGTTCGGCCAGTAAAGGAAAAGAATCCTAAAAGGACTCTTTTCCAATAAACTGATAAAGGAAACGAGAATCCTTGATATCCTGGGTTTCCTATACGAGTTAGGAATCCTATGGCAATAGGAATGCTTGGGCAGCAAGCATACACAAGTCTATAAATATGAGGTGAACCTAGAGGAAAAAGGTACGCAATATACTGCATTATTATTGCTTTCCTACTGATAATTAGGGTTTTGTTCTTAGTACGTGATACTAACAAAGGCATCGGAGGGCCTTTGCCACGAGAGGCAAAGGTGCACTCACCCCCTGTCTATTTTGCAGATTAGGGTTCAGACGTCGAGTTAGGGTTCCGGTGAAGAGGCACGAATAAGCCGTTGCAATCCAGTTGAACCGAAGCATCAATTGTTTTCATCCCCCTACAATTGGCGCCGTCTGTGGGAATCGAACCCAATTTTTAGAGGAAACTAATCATGACGGAAGAAAATCCAGTCACACCGTTTAGTCCAAAGGACCAGTTAGGTGGAGGAAGAGATAAATCTCCACCAGGTGCTCCGAGAAAGCCCACTGGTATACATGATAGAGAAAACTCCAAAGAAAAAGGAGACAAGACTGCTACTGGCTCCACGAGAAGGAGTAAGTCTCATCGAGTAGAAGAGTCTGTTACTCGTTCAAAGAGTATTCATAACGATGACGATGTCCTTGATAAGAAAAGAAGAGAAATCGAGGAGTATGCTCGTTTAATCAAAAAACGAGAGTATGAGATACGGGAACTGCAGAGGATACGAGAGCACCCTGAAGATTCTGGACTCTCTCGAAGGAATTCCCAAAGGGATGGACGGGCTCTGGTGATTCATGAACAGACTCATTCACGTAGAAGGGGGAGTAGAAGTCCTGTTATAGGGCGTCATAAGGCTTCTCCACGAAAAAGGGGAAGAAGAAGTAGGAGCCGAACACCAGAGAGAAGGACCTCTTCACGAAAAAGGAGAAGCAGAGACCGAAGTTCTACCCCCGAGGAAGAGGATACGAGAAAGCATCATCGAGACAGGTACGAGAGACCTGATGCTGACTGGGTCAAGACTTCGGCCCACAAATTAAAGGAACAAGAGGATGGGACAATGACCGCACGAGAAGCAGCACGAAAGGCCCTGAGTAATATTGCAGCCTCACCCTTTACAAAGAGGCTACAAGAAGCGAGATTGCCGAGCAGAGTGAAGCACGGAGCGTTTGTACTTTACGAGACAAATACAGACCCCGTGGCTCACATACAGCATTATCAACAGGCCATGTTTATGCATGAGGGGGATGATTCCATCTTGTGCAAGATGTTTCCCTCTAGTCTTGGCAAGGTGGCTTTGTCCTGGTTTCATAAACTGGCCCCACGATCCATACGAGGATGGAGGCAGTTGGCAGAGGAATTCACTGCTCGGTTCTTGACAAGCAGAAAAGCCCCGAAGACTTTTGAAAGTCTTTCCACCATGAAGCAGGAGGAGAACGAACAGATCAGGGATTATGCAAAGAAGTACTGGGAGACTTTCAACGAGATTGAAAGTTGTAGTGAAGAGTACGCAATTGCTACATTCAAAACTGGTTTACCTGTTCGGGGAGAGCTGCGCCGTTCATTGAATAAACATCCGGTAGCCACCCTGGCTAAATTGATGGAACGGATAGAACAACATGCTAGAATGGAGGATGACATACTCCGTGAGGACGGCAGAATAACTGCCGAACAGCCAAAGGCACCTGCTAAAAAGGTGGAGAAGCCAGAACCCAAGACTTACAGAGATAGAAAGGAGTACGGGCAGGCTAAGAAAGAGTCATACAAAGAAAAGCAAGCTCCAGACCCGAAATCCTTCTTCTCTATCACTACAGTTTGGAAGGAGCCAATCTACAGGATTCTTTATCGAATAAAGAATCAACCATATTTCAAATGGCCTCCAAGTCTAGGAGGAGACAAAGATGCAAAACGTGCTACGAATCAGCACTGCAGTTATCATAAGGATTGGGGCCATATGACTGAGGATTGTGAGACATATAAAAGGCACCTTGATGATTTAGTCTCTCGGGGCTATCTTAAGGAATTTATCCAGGAGGACCCTAAGGAGAAAGGGAAAGCTATGGAGTTGGGTTACGAGCAAAACCCTAAAGGCGTTATCCATATGATACATGGATTGGCCACACCTTACACGAGAAGTGAGGTTAGGCTATTTCAAAGGCAAGTTAAGCATGATCAGCATATGATGCGGTTGGGAAACAAAAGGGGGCGAGAGACTGATGTATGCAAAGATAGCATGGCATTCAGTGATGAGGATTTGGGGGAGGTCCAAATACCCCACAATGATGCATTGGTCGTAACCCTACGAGTTGGGGAATACGACATCGAAAGAATTCTAGTGGACTCGGGGAGCTGTACAGAGGTATTGTACTATGACGCATTCAAGAAGATGGGGCTGGTTCAATCAGATTTAGAACAGTCTACAACGCCTCTTATTGGGTTCGGTGCAGGAGCAGTCTGGCCCCTTGGAAAAGTGACATTACCTGTTCGGGGCGGATCAGTGGTGTTGAGAACGGACTTTTTGGTGGTTGATGTCCCTTCTTCCTATAACGCGATTATAGGAAGAACATGGTTGCATAAGATGAGAGCAGTCTCCTCGACTTATCATCAGATGGTGAAATTCCCAGGATCAAATGGGATTGAAGTTCTTAAAGGCAACCAGAAGGTGGCGCAACAATGCTTGATTTCCATCATCAAAACAGCCCCAAAAGTCCACCATGTTCATACACTGGAAGTACCAGATCAACCAACCATCGAAGATGTTGGAAGAAGCCCTGCTGAAAAAGTGGTTGAGGGCTTGGAGAAGATTCAGATCAACGAGATTGATCCTGAACGATATTTTTTAGTTGGGGAATCACTGCCAGCAGATGAAAAGGCCGAATCAATAAAGTTCCTAAAAGAGCATATTGATGTTTTTGCATGGGTGCCTGAGGAAATGCCTGGGGTGGATGCAGATGTGATCTGTCACCATCTAAACATTGACCCTCAGCACAAGCCGATCATTCAGAAGAAACGAAGGGCAGCCGTGCAGCATGTAGATGCAGTGATTGAGGAGGTTGATCGTCTGTTGGAAGCCAAAGCAATACGAGAAGTCTATTACCCCGAATGGTTATCCAACACTGTTGTAGTAAAGAAGAAGAATGGAAAGTGGCGAGTCTGTGTGGACTTCACAGACCTGAACAAAGCATGCCCTAAGGATAGTTTTCCTTTGCCCAGGATTGACCAATTGGTTGATGCAACCTCTGGCTACGAACGAATGAGTTTTCTCGATGCATATCGAGGATATCATCAGATCGCTATGTTTGAACCTGATCAAGAGAAGACTTCCTTCATCACACCTCGAGGATTATATTGCTACAGTGTCATGCCGTTTGGGCTCAAGAATGCTGGGGCCACATACCAAAGACTTGCAACCATCATGTTCAAAGATCTCATTGGGAAAACTTTAGAAGTTTACATTGACGATATGGTGGTAAAAAGTCGAAAAAAAGGAGGACATATTACTGATTTAAAGGAAGTGTTTGAAATCTTGAGGAAATACAAGTTGAAACTCAACGCCTCGAAGTGTGCATTTGGAGTTGGTTCAGGAAAGTTCCTGGGCCATTTGGTAACCATGAGGGGGATAGAGGCAAATCCCGAGCAAATCGATGCTTTGCAGAAATTACAAAGTCCCAAAACTACCAAGGAAGTCCAGAGGCTGACTGGAATGGCGGCAGCACTGAACAGATTCATCAGCAGGTCAAGTGACAAGTGCAGACCCTTTTTTCAGTTACTGAAAAAGAGAGAGGGATTTGAATGGGGAGCAGAATGTGAGCAGGCCTTCCAAGACCTGAAGAAGTACTTGGCCGAACCCCCATTATTGTCAACTCCGCAGCCAGGTGAGTCTTTAATTCTGTATTTAGCTGTTTCCAAGCACGCAGTTAGTGCAGTCTTATTGAGGGATTTGGGGATCGAGCAAATCCCCATTTATTATGTTAGCAAGACATTGTTGGATGCAGAAACGAGATATCTGCCATTAGAAAAACTTGTCTTGGCACTTAAGACAGCAACCAGGAAACTGCCACACTACTTCCAAAGCCATAAGGTTGTGGTCTATACCGAGTATCCATTGAAGTCACTGCTTCGAAAGGCAGATTTCTCGGGTAGGATCTCGACATGGTCCGTTGAGTTAAGTCAGTATGATCTCGAATATCAGCCGCGCACAGCAATTAAAGGCCAAGTGTTGGCTGATTTTGTAGCAGAGTTTTCCCCCACTGTTGCTCCCTTGCCTCCTACGAGAAAGGAACAGGCGGCTAAGACATCATCCTTTACGGATCAACCCGTCGCCGAACAGGATCCCAAAGAATGGAAGCTATTTGTTGATGGATCGGCATGCAATACCGGTTCTGGAATTGGAGTTGTCCTCTTTCCTCCTGAAGGAGTTCTAATTGAGCTATCTGTTCGGCTTAGATTCAGTGCATCGAATAATGTGGCTGAATATGAAGCACTCTTGGCAGGATTGAGAAGTGCGAAGACCCTTAAAGCAGAACGGGTCAGGGTGTATTGTGATTCCCAGCTTGTTGTGAATCAGCTGTCCGGCGAGTACGAAACTCGAAACGAAAAGATGGCGGCCTACGTGCAGGCAGCCAAAGACTTGCTTGATACCTTCGAAAGGGTGTATATTGAGCAAATAAGTTCTTCACAGAACGCTCATGCAGATTCTTTAGCCTGGTTGGCTGCAGCAGTTCCAACAGAATTTAAAAGAAGAGTGGCAGTAGAATACCTGAATGAGCCTAGCATTGTGAGGAATGTGGACTTGGTCTTGGACGTGAACCAAGGACCAAGTTGGATGGACCCAATAATGGAGTTCTTACGAGACGAGACACTCCCTTCTGATAAAAAGGAGGCCCACAAGATAAGAGTCAAATCTGCTAGGTTTTGGCTGTCCCCAGAGGGTAAGTTGTACAGGAAATCCTTTACAGGTCCTTATTTGCTATGCGTACATCCTGAGATGGTACAGAAGTTCCTTCATGAGATCCACGAGGGAACATGTGGGAGCCATGCTGGAGGGAGATCCATTGCTCACCGAGCAATTACTCAAGGATACTGGTGGCCACACATGCAAGAAGATGCAAAGGTTTATGTAAAGATTTGTGAGAAGTGTCAGAAATTCTCACCAATGATTCGAACACCTGCCGAGGATCTGGTGCCTTTGACGAGTCCCTGGCCTTTTGCCCAATGGGGAATGGATATTGTGGGTCCATTGCACAAAGCAACTGGGAATCGAAAATTCCTGCTTGTAGCAACTGATTATTTTACGAAGTGGATTGAGGCAGAACCATTGGCCAAAATCACTGAACCTATGATAGAAAGGTTCGTGTGGAAAAGCATCATCACTCGTTTTGGGGTCCCTTATTCATTGATTACAGACAATGGATCCCAATTTCAGAAGAAATTCAAGACTTTTTGTGCCCAGTATGGAATACGAAACTATTACTCCACTCCGGCCTACCCTCAGAGTAATGGGCAAGCAGAGGCTTCTAACAAAACTATCCTTGATGGGATCAAGAAAAGGCTAGACAAAGCCAAGGGGAAGTGGCCTGATGAGTTGCCATTGGTTTTATGGGCTCACCGAACAACGCCTAGGAGGTCTACGGGAGAGACCCCCTATTCGTTGGCTTTTGGAACAGAGGCTGTCATACCTTTGGAAGTGGGTCTGCCGACCAACAGAACAGCTTTGGTTGAAAGTGGGGGCAATGACAGGGCCCTTGAAATCGAGCTTGATCTTGCCGAGGAGAAGAGAGAAAAGGCCTTGATACATCTTGCTTCTTACCAAGAACAGCTGATGAAAAGCTACAACAAACATGTTCATCCTAGAGAATTTGGTGTTGGGGACCTTGTGCTACGAAAAGTGCTCGGCAACACCAAAGTGGCAAATGAAGGCAAGCTGGGGGCCAACTGGGAAGGCCCGTACAGAGTAACCGAGGTTGTGGGCATAGGAGCCTATAGATTGGCAGATCTGGATGGTGATCCAATTCCAAGGCCTTGGAATGTTCATAATTTACGAAAGTTCTTTGTTTAGAAGCATTAAAATCTGTTTTGGATTTGCACTACGTGTAGGAATTACGAATATAATTCCTCTGTTCTAGTTTTTATTATTGGTTCATGAATAAAATCACTTCTTTCGAATAACTGTTGTGATATTTAAATACGAACTACGAGTCTGGTTCCTCCTATTCGTATTGGGGAGCAGGATATACCTTTTGAGTATGTGAAACTTAAAAGATTATAAGTACGCGAAACTTAATAAATACAAGTACGAAACACTTGTATACACTTGAACACAAGTATGAAACCTTTTGAGTATGTGAAACTTAAAAGATTATAAGTACGCGAAACTTAATAAATACAAGTACGAAACACTTGTATACACTTGAACACAAGTATGAAACACTTGTGTGCTTTTCAAACTTTTTGAAGTACGTGAAACTTACAAATGTTGCAAGTTTGACAACACTTTTTGAAGTACGTGAAACTTACAAATGTTGCAAGTTTGACAACACTTGTATATTATTAGAACATACAAGTATGAAATACCTGTATGGACGTTTAACGAATGAGATACTTATAAGTACGTGAAACTTATGTTCCTAAGTATGTGAAACTTGAGGAAATTCCTTTATGATCAAGTGTCTGTATGACAAACACTTGAAAGACTTGTGACACAGCAATTGGCTTGGCTTACAAACATAACGAGTATATGTTCAATAACGAGTATATGTTCAAAGTACGTGAAACTTATAAATATCTGTTCTTAAGTACGAAAGACTTAAAAGAACAAATTGTATGTTCTGGTTCTTAAAACTATGTGCAATTTGCATAAGACAAGCAAAAGTACGAAATACTTGAGAACAAAAATCAAAAACATTGTATCCAAATAGATGAAATAAACACAAATGCCACAGGGGGCCGAATACCTGTTTTAGACAAAGTATTAAAAGTTTGGGAGCCACACAGGGCCAAATGCTTATGGTCACGCAGGACCAGCAACCAACGTCAAAAACAAAAGAGTTCAGACAAACTTACCAACAGTCAGTCCACATTCTGGACTTCCGGAGCATCCGTATTAACCTGGGGACCTGCCCCATCATCTGCTGGATTCTCCTCCAATACTATAGGTTCATTCCCTGCATCACGAGCTGGGGACTGAACAGCTTGGGAACCAGATGGGATGTCTTCTTCTGCTCCGGTAAAATCTTCGATCTGCTGTTCAACATCATCTTCCAGGGGAACATCTTGCTGTTGGGAAGCTGCAGACCGGCTGCTCGGTAGTTCATTATCATTCCACAATGGAGAGTCCTCAGCAACACCAACCTTTGTTAAACAGGTTTCCCAGCAAGCAATCCAAATTTGATCTTGAAGAGCAGGAATCTGTTGAACATAGTTCGCAGTTGTGGTGTCAAATCCTTTCTGGTACCCATCCTCATATGCAGCTTTTTTGGCAGAATCAATCTCTGATAAAGCCTGATTGAGGCTCTCTTCGGCAACTTCGAGTTTTTCCTTAGTTTGGTTGAAGTCAGATTTAGCTTTGTCTCTTTCTCTCTCCAGCCTGGTAACTGTTCGGAGCAGTCTGGTATTGTCATTCATCAGCCTTATCCTTTCAGCATCTGCTTCTTGGTACTTTTTACCTAAAGTGACCATTTTTTGAATAAACTGGCAAAAAACCGAACAGTAAGAAATAAGAATATCCAGTGGTGTACGAAATATGCACCAAGACTTATATGAAAAGATTAAATCACATTACCTTAATACCACTGACGAGTCCAGTGGCGACGAGCCGATCAGATGTAGCCTCAGATTCTTTCTGCATATCTACAGGGAGCAGTAGGCCTTGGGCAAGGGCAAGTGCTGTCTCCGAAGAGCTAGCACTATCCCCGACATGAACGGGACGATCTCCCCTAGTGAAGGGAGGCGTCCAAGTCTGAGGAAGGACTTCAGTGGTTGGAGAGAAGGGATGATGAGTTTCGGTAACAGCTCCGGGAGCAGTACCGTCTTGACTGTCAACTCTTGGACGTTTGTCTCGATGGAAGTCGGTGGCTTCTGTAGCAGGATCAACTTCCCGAGGAGAAGAAGATGACCGTGCAGATCCCCCCCTATTGCGACGTGAACGCGGGGGAGGGACGCCAGTTGATGCTACCCTACCGGTAGCACCTCGTCCCCGTGAGGAGACAGTAAGTAAAGAGCTAAGGTTGATGGGTTGGTGTGTCATTGTACCTGGAGCCGGAGGAGATCGAGAATATCCGGATGAGGATGACTGACTGGTGATTGGGTGAAGAACAGGTTGTTGTTCGGTAATGACCTGCCTACGCCTAGATCTTCTGACTACCACACGTGTTTGAGGTACACCGTCAGGGATAGCAATCTCGTCTGACTGACCGGCAACGGTAACACCAGATTGACGTCCTGAGGTACGTGGTTGGGGAGCAGCTGATGTAGAGGTAGAAGCAGTACTGGTGCTTGGATGGGCAAGCCTCCTGTCTATAACGCCTCTGTACGACGGTTCGTATCCTAGCAGTACCTCGGCGTTACGACCCCGACCAGCTGTGGAGGTACCTGGCACTCCTGTATATTTGAGGACTTTGTTGATATCCTCTGTTCGGATATTGCTTGGTGTACGTCTGGGACGGTAGTTAGCGTTATCAGCTGCATCCAAAATGTTAAAATAAAATAAGACATATGGAAATGCTACGAGAAAGCAGTAAATAGAAACTTTCAGAATTAGGAAAATGAGGAGTATTACGTGGGTATCCCCATATGTGGGGGCAGTGGAGCCCCACCACTTGACCATCCTCTCCTAGAGGTTCGAAAGCTCCAGTGACATAAAGAAAATCAACCTCATGGTCCCGAGCAGAATCTGGCAGGTTGAGCACGAGGCGCTTTTCTGCCCTTCTTACTTTGAAATAGTATGTGTTATAATCAGGGTTAAGTACAATGCTGTACCACCACTGAATATCCCAAATCCCCAACTGGGTGCCTAGAATCCTATTCAAAGCAACTACCCCCATTATCAACCTAAACACGTTTGTTGACACTTGCATTGGAGTGAGACGGTACCAACTCAAGATTTGACGAAGGAGTGGATGAAGGGGGAAACGGACCCCGCCTTCGACGATGGCTACGATTGGGATACACATTCTATCCCAAGAGCCACCGTCTCTATCTGCCCCTAGAGGGGCAAGTTCGAGACCAACGTTCTCTGGAACGTTGTAGTCCCTCCTAAATGCCGTCATGGCAGAAGGGGTCTCGCATAAATTCCTAAATTTACCGGGTTTAAGAGGGTTATCGTGTTCATCCGCCATGGATATACTCGAAGGAAACGTAAAAGCAAGATCGGGCGTGATTGAAACCCTAGACACAATCTACAAATTTGAGAATGAAATCTCAAATGAAAAACCTAAACAGAGATAATGGAGTTAGAACGAGAATCTTACAAAGGGACCGTGATGATTTCCTGAAATGCAATCGAGTTTTGCAGGAAGCGGCGATGGCAGAAACGCTTAGAGGGAAAGTTTGAAGGACGTTCGAATGTTTTGGGTAAAAACCCAAAATGAACCCTTTTTGGGGTTTAAAGGAAAGAAACGGAGACGAAGCGTCTCCTCTTACGCCGTTACAGGAAAAGTAACGGGATAGAAGGTTTTGACTAACGGCGTATTGACGTCGTTTAGACAGAACGTCAGTTCACATTTAATGTAAAAGCGTACGATATGCACCACGTGGAGTCATTACCTCGAGATGGTATAATGACAGAGGCGCCAAAAGGCATCAATGAGATATTGAAATTATGACTGCACGGGATCAGAAGAGTTTGATCGTAGTAAAAATTCTGTTTCTAAGCATCATATATTGCCCCCGAACAGTGGTAAATACATGAAGCTGGGGAGCAATTGTAGGGAGGTATTCCCGAGCAGATACATTTAGTTGCCGATCACGTGATGTTTGAGAGCACATGGTGAATACGACGGGACTCATCGCCGGGCAGTACGATGAACAGGGACATGGATCAATGATATGGGAAGTCAATTGATCTATGAAGTCTGTTCGGCTTGTTAAAAAGCCAATGGCAAGTGAAGCCAGTGGTGTGAAACTAAGCTGTTCGGCAGATAGAGACATTCTCATTACGTTTGGACCAAGTTACATGTGAAGTCATTGGTCCAGGCAGTCTGTTCGGCAACGAGATTCCCGAACAGAGAAAGAACCCCAGATTAATTGTGGTAACATGGGGAACCTCCTGGAAGAATCCAGAATGTTGGTGTTTTGATTAAGGAATAAGATCCCGTGAATAAAGGATCTGAGAAAGATACCCAATGAAGAATGGGATGTTCGGCCAGTAAAGGAAAAGAATCCTAAAAGGACTCTTTTCCAATAAACTGATAAAGGAAACGAGAATCCTTGATATCCTGGGTTTCCTATACGAGTTAGGAATCCTATGGCAATAGGAATGCTTGGGCAGCAAGCATACACAAGTCTATAAATATGAGGTGAACCTAGAGGAAAAAGGTACGCAATATACTGCATTATTATTGCTTTCCTACTGATAATTAGGGTTTTGTTCTTAGTACGTGATACTAACAAAGGCATCGGAGGGCCTTTGCCACGAGAGGCAAAGGTGCACTCACCCCCTGTCTATTTTGCAGATTAGGGTTCAGACGTCGAGTTAGGGTTCCGGTGAAGAGGCACGAATAAGCCGTTGCAATCCAGTTGAACCGAAGCATCAATTGTTTTCATCCCCCTACACTAACTAGTACTAAGATTTATTAAATAAATCACTTCCTAGATTTCCCCATGTGTTTATATGCATTAAAGATATGTGAATATCTAATTTCCTAGATTTCTAAGTACACTAATAAATATATAAGTACTAGTATGTCTTGAATTATTCTAATAAGAAAATCTTGCCCATATATTTTATTTGATACTTGAAAATCTTGATGGATTATATGGTACCTAATAGTACCTACATTTATATTTGAAAACTTGAACATGTGTGTGTGTGTGTGTGTGTCTATATATATATATATATAATAGGAACATGTGTTTATTAGATTAGTTTATTAGGAAATTTTGATCTTATATTTTTTTATTGGATACTTGAAAATCTTAAAAGATTATATAGTACCTTGTAAAGTATTTTACAAAATTTTCTAAGTACACAAATATATTTATGTATTGGTACATGTACTTTTTGGCCTATTATTTTTCTAGAAAAATCTTAACCATTGGACAATAATTGCTAGAGAAAATTTTATTCCTTGGATAATAGCCAAGACTTTTGCTATAAACAGCATCCCATCCTTGCCATTTAACTCACACCTTCCAACCTTACAACTTTTCTCTCTAGAAATACTTGAGTTCTTACTTTGTTCTTTCTTGTTCTTGGTGTTCTTAAGTTTTTCTTGAAGTTCTTCTTCAAACTCATCCTAAGCCGCCACTAAACCGCCACCTAACCACCCTCTCAATTCAAAAGTTAGTAGTTTTTAGTCAAGAACTAGTTTCGAGAGAAACTTTTCTCTTTCAAAGCTACCAGAAGCTTACCGTAGGAAGTCACTCCATCCGATAGCCGACTTACTTTTCCGTAGCCGCCTTACCGCCAAGAAGAACGGTAGAATCATCTTATCCCCTATCTCTAAGTATATATATAATACCTCTACTTACCTATTCTACGTATATTGTAGTTTTTTGTGTATCGAAATGCATGGAATTATTCGTATTTTGATCTTTAAGATGGATATGAGCATGTATTATGAATTGTTTGTATTACTTGCCTTGTTGTAAAGCATAAGTGATTTTCACTCCAAAGGCGTCCGTACATGTGGCGTTATGCTTTAAGTTGTGGTTTGAGCATGATGATTAATATAGAGTTGGATGATCTTGCTAGTTTAGTTTCAAGATTACAATGAATGATTTATGATTACATATGTGAAAAATCCTACCGCGGAGTCGTTGCATGAAACGAGGCACAGAAATCAAGAAAGTAGAAATATAGCACCTAGGGTGTGGTTAATGATGAGATGTGTTTTGAAAAAAGAAATATTTTGAAACCACAAATGAGGCAAGACATGGTAGCCCATTTTGTGGTGTGTGTGTGTGTGTGTGTGTGTGTGTGTGTCAATGGAAACCCAGAGCAGTGGAACCGAGATAGGGTGTGTGGCTTGGTTACCGCGAAGAGGTGCCAATGTCAATTGTGTGCCAATTGGAAACCGGAGCGGCAGAACCATTGAGCGGATACTCGGGAATCCGGAGCGGCGGAACCTAGGTAGGGTGTGTGTGGCATGGTTACCACGGAGAGGTGCCAATACCAATGGGAACCTGGAGCGATGGAACCATTGTGCAGACACTCGAGAACTCGAAGCGGCGGAACCGAGGTTGGGTGTGTAAAAACGATTTTGGAAATGTTGATTTGGAAAATGGAAAATAGACACAATTTACGAGATATCGCGTAGGAAAAACTCAGAAATCACGGACACCAACATTAGTTGAATAGTGAATATGGATGTGTCATTGTTAATTGTTTTGTTAAATACGCATGTGCTATGTGGATCTCACTGATTCTATGCCCTATTATGTGTAAATTATGGGTTAGCGAGTATGTGATTATTGTGCTGAGCTTTCGTAGCTCATGGTGTTACCTTTGGTGACCCTGACATATTATACTGGTGGCGACGTTGGTATAATGTGTCAGACTTTGTAGATAAACTGGGAGAACTCTACACTTTGTAGACTTTCGAAGCCGAGGAGCTGTCTAGGATGGAGAAGCAGGCAGAGCAGTAGATAGGAACCCTAGTTTTCCCTCCTTTTGTTGAATAAAAGTACTCTTGTAAGAATTATGATGTAATGTTAAGCCAGACTCTATTTATATTTTCAATGAAAATGTCTATTTAATGTTCCCAAAATTCGGGGCGTTACACGATTCATCGCCAAGTTAACTGTGACTTGTGAGCCGATGTTTCGATTACTCAATAAGGATGTAAAGTTTGAGTGGAATGACAAATGCCAGAAAGCCTTCAAGTCGGTTTGGGGTTACCTCCAGAATTCCCCAATTTTGATGCCGCCCATCCCGGGAAAATCTTTGATTCTATACTTGTCCGTCACGCCTTCATCAATGGGGTGCATGTTGGCACAAGAAGGAGAATATGGGATTAAAAGGGCAATCTACTACTTCAGCAAAAAGATGGTTGGGGCTGAAGAGCAATACACCGCATTGGAATAAATGCATTGGGCACTCGTTTAGGCCACAAAGAAATTGAGACACTACATGCTCCCTTATTCGGTGATATTGATTTCTCGAATGGATCCCTTCAAATATCTATTCGAAAAGCTAGCGCTTACCAGTAAGCTAGCACATTGGTTGCTCTTATTAGTGAAATTCGACATCAAATATGCTACCCGAAAGTCAGTACAAGGTAGGGCAGTCGGCAAAGTTCTTGGCAGATCATCCGATTCAGGGACCGGAGCGCACAGAATTTTGATTTCCTGATGAAGATGTGATGTAAACAGACGACGAGACATGGACTTTGTACTTCGACGGGGCCACTAATCAAAAGGGATTCGGAATTGGCATGTTGCTTGTTTCACCCGAAGGATCGCACATTCCCCTCGCATTCAAGTTAAATTTCAAAGTCACTAACAATGAGGCGGAATATGAGGCGTGTATTGTAGGGTTGGGAGCGACATTAGAAATTGGGGTCAAAATGTTGGAAGTTGTGGGCGACTCAAACTTGGGGGTATCTCAAGCAAATGGAGACTGGAAAGTAAGCGATGAAAATATGAAGCACCACCATCAAGAGCTCGACGACCTCATTCTCAGGTTCGAGAAGGTAACTTTTACACACGTCCCAAGGATGAAAAACCGCTTCGCTGACGCCCTTGCAACATTAGCATCCATGTTGGAACTTTCGATTAGGGTAAAGTTGAGGCCTGTCACGATTGAGCAAATAGGGAAGCACGTGTACAATTATATCATGAACATCAATGAGCCGGACGATGGATTACCGTGGTATCATGATATTTGGAATTTTGTTGAGGAAGGGGAGTTTCCCGCCGAAGCAACTAAGAAGGGATCGGATTGCGTTACAAGGTATCTCAATACATCATTTGTGGAGGGCAACTCTATTGATGGTCTCCACACAGGGTTCACAAGCTATGTGTTCATGGGAACGATGCAAGGATAGTGATGGAGGAAATTCATGAAGGGGTTTGTGGACCTCACATGAATGGGATGATGCTCGCTAAGAATGTCTTGAGACAAGGATACTATTGGTCTACTATGGAGACAAATTGCATTGAATATGTGCGCCGCTGCCACAAGTGCTAGACTCATGCCAACCTTATCCACGTACCGCCATCGGAGCTATATCCCATAGCGACGCCTTGGCCATTCTCAGCTTGGGGCATTGACATCATTAGAAAAATCACTCCGGCAGCTTCCAATGGTCACAAGTTCATTTTGGTAGCCGTCGATTACTTCACCAAGTAGGTCGAAGCCGCTTCATACAAGACATTGACGTGGTCCAGGTTGCGCACTTTATCAGACAAAATATCATTTATCAGTATGGGGTCCCTCAAGCCTTTGTATTCGATAATGGTGTTCATTTCAAAGGAAAAGTACTAGAGCTCTTCGACGAATTCAAAATTCAAGTACACCATTCCACTGTCTATTGTCTGCAAACAAATGGGATAGTGGAAGCAGCAAACAAGACCATCAAGTCAATCCTTGAAAGAACTACTCAATCGGCCAGGAGGTGGCATGAACAACTACCGCTGGCTTTGAGGGGATACCGGACTTCTATCCGTACACCAACAGGGGTAACACCCAATTCTTTGGTATACGGTATAGAAGCCGTTCTCCCCATTGAGCAGGAGGTGCCATCGCTAAGGATCATGGCCGAGTGTAGGATAGATGAAGCAGAATGGATCAGTGTGAGGTTTGAGGAGCTTATGCTATTTGACGAAAGAAGATTACGGGCGTTGTACCACATTCAAGGCCACCGACGAAGGATCGCTTGGACATTTAACAAGAAAGTGAAATCCAGAGATTTGCAAAAGGGGGTGGTCAAGGAAATCCAAGCGCCAGTTTTTGATCCATAGGGGAAGTTTCGATTGAAATGAGCCAGGCCATACATCATCAAAACCATTTTCTCTGGAGGGGCTGCATTAATCATTGATCTTGACGACAACGAATTCTTAAGTTTTGTCAATTTGGACTAGCTTAAGCATTATTACCCCTGAGAGAGCTAGCTGGGCCGAAAACTACAAGGGCAGGCGATCCCAGGCAAAAGTTAGAGCAAAAAGCTTGCCAGGTTGAAAATCCGAAAGGACGACCTATGCAAAAGTAAAGGCAAAAAGTCGAAAAGAGCTCCCTAGACCTAAAACCCAAAAGAGCGGCACTAGGCAAAAATTAGAGCGCAAAAGGAGAGTGTTAATACACGAACGAACCCTAGCCTAAACTACGTATTGGCCTGATTCTCTTTTGCAAGGGGTACGTAAGCAACCTCAATCTGAGGTTCGGCCATAAAACATCAAAATCAACTCTAAATTGACAAACTAGATCGACGAAACAAAGGCGCTTAATTAAGGAAACCGAAAGGGGGAAACCCTTATCAGTTAACTTTTTTTTTGAGTGTTTCTTTATTACAATTTGAGCACGAAAGCAAAACAAAATGCAAAACACTTTTTATTCAAAAAACTAGCAAAAGTAAGCAGTTACTCATCCTTGCTTTCACATCCCTCGTCAGCCACCTCCTGTACCTCCTAGTCAGAGTAGTGGCAAAGTTTGGATCACTAGGTTCGGTCCTGCGGTCTATCCATGTTTGGGCATAGCTATGGAGACCTGAGACAGTGAATGGAGGGAGACGAAGCACTTCAGAGCCTGGGAGTGGTATGCTTTGGCTAATTCCAAGTTGGCGAAGGATGCATAATGGTAGATATAAGGTGAAACCAGTCAACCCGACCAAGAACACTTGCTCAGAACCCATGTTGCTCATGGTCATGGCTGGCAGCCTCAACCAAGGGCATTGCCAAGAAACATCCTCCTCACCAATTGATGCAAGGGAATCATCCCGTCTTCTGTCACTCCAAGGGGGCGATTCCATTCACCGGGTCGATACAGCCAATTCTCAGGAGGAGGTATCATCAAGTTTAGCTGGTCATAAAGCCACATCTATCAAAAGAAAAGGAAAAGAGAGAAAACAAGTGAGAAACCAGATAAAACCTAAACTGAGCGTCAAGGTAAAATGAATGAAAAAAATAAAAAAAAGAAGAGTTGAGTGAGGTCCTTGCCTGCAGCAAAAGTGGGCTACCCCCGAAAGTCTCCGTTCAACCAGCATGAACCGCTTCCAGCCCCATCAGAGTTTCAGAAAGAACCAGCGGTGCCACACTTTTACATGCCTTAATTTAAGCTGCAACCCCCACCAAGGAGCTTGGCTCACCAACGGAAGGCACCAGCGGGAAGGTCGACAGGAGACAAATGCAATAAGCCGTCATGCGATGGCCTTGATACTTGAAGTCTGTCAGATCCTTGGCCGGGCTGAACATTTCGAACAAGCGCAAAATCTTGACAGCACCATCCTGGATAAGAAAATCAGTAGCATCGTTGCTAATGCCTAGCTTGGTTTTAAGGATCTTTTTCATGCTCTCGCAAATCATTGGGACAATTGGCTCCTCTGAGTCATGGCTCTCAAGATACGCATGAAACTCTTCTATGGTCAGGCAATGCTCTTGAATGCCAAACCTGAAAACATGCACCTCAGGATCTCAAAAGTGCACCGCCGCATGCACCAAGTCGGGTCGAATGGCGACGTCCTGGAGATGCTTCAAAGTGTAAAGGCAATGGCCCCAGAAGTTCATCCAATCAAGACCATTGAGACTATCATGCCACAGATGGAGTAAAGCTTGCTTAAGCATGGCCATGGGGGAATGGATTTTGAAAGAAGAAAGTGACTTGGAATTAGCAAGAGGATGTGAATGGCTTTACCAAAGACAAGACTGGGTATTTGTAGAGACCTGTGGGAAGAATCACATAATTTCACCAGTCTTAAAATAATGTCACATGTGGCATTTTCAATTTGTATTCAAACCATGAAAATGTAAAGAATACATAGGAAAAGGCCCAAGTTTTGTCTTGGAGAACCATGTCCTCTGGGAAACAGATAAAGTTAAAGCCAAAATATGTCTAGGTGGCATGCATGTAGGGGAAAACAACATGAGAAAGCCAGGATTTTCTTGGGAATTAGATCAAGCCTACAGATAGCAGCAGACCTGAGTGCTCGGGAGTGCTGATAAATTCTGGCGGCTTGTTTTGGGAAGCCTTTGTCGCTGAAATATAACGTTTGCATAGTTTTGATGGTCAAGGTTAATTCTAGAGGGATGCAGCAATGTTCAAGTCCAATTTCTACACAAATTCAAGCATTTTCTGTAAAATCTCCAGGATTCTTAAAAAAAACATTCTCCGGGATATGTCGAATTTCATCTCAGGGGCATTTTGGTAATTTGGTCAAGTCTCTCAATATTTGGGCGCCACTTGTATCTAGACATGATGTCAAGCGCCGTCCAAAGAGGTACATCTGTAGACACCCCAATTGGAATCTCTTGAAATTTCTTAATTTGTGGCTTCGTGGACCCCTGATGATGAACTTGGATTAATACAAGCCTCGGTTATACTTGGACCTTACTTCGTGGACTTTCAAAAATCAAAAATAATTTGGTGAAATAAGTTCTAAGCGCTCAAGACCATTCACAAGCGCTCAAGACTTGTTTCCAAAAGCCCAGATCTTGCTCGTTCCCGAGTGCTTGGAAGTGATTGTCTCGAGCGCTCAGGACCATTGCATTGCCCAATGAATGCTCAAGTCTTCAGCTTTTTCAGGAGAACATGTTTTTGAATATTCTAATTATTCGATCTTGCTACAGTACCCTTCATCAGAAAGAGCAGAAGACCAAATGATAATGTTTTATTCCCTCCTAAATATTTTGATTTTATTTTTAAATTAATTTTTCAAAATTCAAAAACATTTTCTCATGCCCTATAAATAGCAGCCCCACGATACATTTTGGAGACCACGAAATTCCACACTCTGACTCTCTCATTTTCAGAAAGAAAAACTTCACTTTGCAACAAAAATCATCTTCCAAGCTTTACCATAAATCAAGACAACATCAACCACATTAAGAAAAATGCGGGAAATTTGGAATTATATTTGTTCCTAATTTTCCACTCCTTTCCATCCTAAAAATCCATCCAAGAAGCAAGGTTTCATTCAATAAGGTAGAATTCTTCTACTTTTCAAGTAAAAAGGGCTATTTTCCTTCTGAGGGAGGTCACTCAACCCACTCCAGTCCCTTATATTGGATATGTGGTTGAGCGACCTTAATATAAAAATAAGGGCAAAAGAGCTGCAAAATAGATTTTTCAAGTATGCTTTGGAATACTCCCGAGCGCTCAGGACCTTTCCTAAGGGCTCAGGAGTGATTTCACCATTGCTTCTCATTTCTCTGGTGAATGTTCAAGGAAAATGAAGGTTTTTCACAAACCGAATGACTATATTTTAATATATTTTTATGAATGACTCAATTTCCAAAATAGAAGTTTGTCTCTTTTATTTAAAGAAAAGATTTTTCAGTTATTCTCAGAGACACTTCATTTCAAAAAATAGAATGAGAATTGTATGTCAAAATCTGTCATCCTATTGTTCAAATCAAAGCCTAGGGTGCAGTACACTTCTGAGCGCTTAGGAATGTTCCTCAGCGCTCCGGAATGGTATTAGTTTGGCAAAATCACATTTTTCTTTAAACACTCTCTTTTAATGTCATTTTTAGCATTGGAGTGTATTAGTTTTTTTTTTCCTAGTCAATTTTAATTTTGGGTGCAAGGAAGTAGGGTTTGGACGGTTTGGACCAATTCCTGGTTGTTTAAACTTTTTGTTGAGCACTGATGTATGATAATAGTAGTATGTTATTATTTCAAATATTGCAATGTATCTGTCTAACCAAAATTTGCAGGATGAGGCAGCAGAGCTCCTGAGCGATTAGGAGTGATGTCCCGAGCGCTCGGGAGTGTTCTCGGCGATAGTTGCTTATTTTATGTTATTTTTTCATTTTGCATCATCCCATCTTCATACATTGTACACCAGCACATGCATCCACTTTCTTACTTAATATACCTGTGGATACCTGCTAATTGTTTAATGAAATAAAGTATTTTCAAAAATCCCGCAAATGTTTAGTAAAGATCGATTTCGAATCAGGCGAGTGGGGTGCCGTAAAACCCTTTTCCCCTCATAACATGGCTTCTGAATCCTCAAACAAATCTCTGGTTTTCAATTCGAACAATCATTTTCAATCAAAACGGTTTTCGGATGGCGAACCATAAATCCAGGTGGCGACTCTCAAATTTTTCTATCCCAAACATGTTTTTTAGGCCGCCCCGATCTACCTGGGACTGTGGTAGCCCACAAAAACTTTTCTAAGGCATGGAGAAAGGCAGAGCATCATGAACAACAAGTCTAATTAAAGCATTCAAGGCACCATAACTTAAGAATTTTTTAGAAGATCCTAAGCACAGAGGCACGACATGGTTAAATCGTTCGGTGCCATCCCCCCACAAACTATTACATCCTAGCACGACAAACTCCAATGTTTGGAGCCGTCCAGTCCAACAAAAGTTCAAAATAACAACAAGAAAAACAAGAGATTAGACAAGTCGTTTGAAAGGTTAAAAGGGTTGTCAACTACGGTAACCAACCACCCCAAAGTCGGCACCTGCGGGTGTTTCTTCAATCCAGCTCAACGTTTTTTACTTCGGCATTTTGATTAGTGTTCGCAGCATCCTCTCCAACATCGCTAGCAACTGTTTTGGCTCCAGATCCACCTTCGACAGCTGTATCAGAAACATTTTCAATCTCTTCATCACTCTCAGGAAATTCCTCAGGGGGAATGGGCGCACATGGGAATGGGCGCACACTCTTCATCCGTGTATGGCAGATTGAGCTCGGGCACAACTGGTGCAGGAATTGACTTGGTCAAATTCATATCAGCTTCTAACTGTAGAACTTCGACTATGGCGGCTACCCCATCCTTGTACCTCATTCTATAGGCGATCAGCACCCTCAAGACAATCTCCTCATTGGCCATCTTCCTTGGATCCCTCTTATACTCCTCGCCCGCTCGGTCAAACCTAGCTTGGTAGCCCTTGGCATTGGCCTCTTTCAGCTTCCTCTTCTCCCCTCTCTTCATCCTCCCCAACTCACGTTCGGCAGCTTTGGCCTTGTCGAGAGCATTGTCCCTTTCCTTTTCCAACTCCCCTACCTTAGCCTCGACCACCTTCAGCTATTGCTCCAATGTTTTGACCTTTTCACTCTCCACTTTTATCTCCTTGCAGTAGCGAGATCTTTCAGCAGTTGCAAGCGTAGCCTTATTTGTAGCGTTGAGCAAAGCCTGCCCAACCTGCGTAAGAAAGTGTGTTAAGCTCGAGAAGATAAAAAGAATAAGACAAAAAGAGGAGGGCTCAGCCAAACCTTAACGAGATAAGGACTCGCATGAACCAAACTAAGCTGGAGATCTGGGAATTTTCTCCATGTCCTTAGGTAGAGTGAGTCCCTAGAGCATGGCGACAGCAAGACCAGGATCGGCTTTGACACAATCCTCAACGGTCACCAGTCTCCCATCCACCGAATCAAAGGATGGGGCGAACTCCTGAGCGACGACATGCCCAATAGCCCCGATGGATCTAGGGACCCCCCCCCCCCCAACGACAGCCGACGCCTTAGGCCTCTCTTTCTCTACTGGGCCAGGGGTCAGAGGCTTAGTAGGAAAGAAGTCATATGTCACCTTTTGTCTCTTTTCTTGGGCGCCGAGACATTTGCCCTCAAGTTGACACTCACGGCATTCCTTCTTGACGTCTCCTTAGGAAACTCAAGCACAATAGTCTGAAGTGGCACATCGATACTAAGGAGCACTGTTCCTTGGCTTTTACCGAGCCAAAAAGAGGCTAGCTTCTTGAAAGATGGGAACTTTACCCCCAGCTCTTTGCCTTTCTTCTTGCCTCCGCCCCCCTGCGCAGTTCTCGCTTTCTGGCTCGGCTCCCCCTATTTTTTCTCTCTCCTTTTAAGCTTGCCCGTATATGAAGGGGTGTAACCAAACAGCGTCGACGCATCTCGGCAAGTCTGCAACGTCAGAATGTCAACATTCTTCTCGAAAGATTGAACAGGTTCTTTATGATGGACTTGTGGTCTGCAAAAGGGAGAAAACAGTCAGTGGGGACGGAGCAATTAAACAAAGTACAGGCACGGAAAAATGAAAGGAAGGGCAAAATTGAGGAACCTTTAAAGTCTTTTTTTTTGGGCACGTGATGCCTATGGTTGACTTGGTCGCCGAACTCATAGTTACCATGCACCTCCACTTAAAAGTTTGCCCACTTATCAGTATTGGGTAGCCCATCCACTAAGGGCTCTTTACCTCTGCGCATTGAAAGATACCTGCTCTCGGTACGCTCGTGCCGAGGCATGATATAGGTATCAAAAAGGTCGGCGATGGAGAATTCCAATCCATGGCTCTCCTTTAAAGCAATCACGATCATGACAATCCTAAAGCTATTGATGGCAAACAGGTGAGGGATGAGGTTGAACCGAGCCAAAAACTCCCTCAAAAATGGGTGAAGAGGGAACCGCAGCCCAACATCACAAATGGCCATCAAAGGGATCGTGATATGCTCGGGTCTATGTTCGCCTTTGTCCTTACTCTGGTCATTAGCAACTCAGTTAACGAGCACGTCGTCAGGAATGTCGTACACTCTGCAGAAGCTCTGGTATTCCCCGGGGTCGCCACTGAAAAAGTGAGCGTGAGGGAAACATGACCATTCTCATAGAGATCGGCGACCTCTTTGACTATGATAGGAGCAACTTCACACCCAGATTGCGCGGATGTCGAGGCTTCGGCCCCGGAATGGAATCTTGATTCAGCCTCTGGTCCTCTCTAGGGTTCAGTCTTAGACAGGGTGGACAACGAGAACGTGATTTCCAGATCGGTGAGGAACTCGTCACCTATGTATTCAAAGTCATGCTCGACGTTCGAGTCCTCGGACATGTTAGAAGAAATGAAAGAGTTTTGGCGTCAGCTTATACTCTTGTCCAACCACTCCCGGATCAATGAATCAGCAGAGTCGTCTCCCGAGCCTTCGGAGTCGGAAGAGATGACAATCACCAGGTGAGCCAGACCTAATAAAACGGAAAGAAACCAAATGAAAAACTTCGTCGTAAAAAAAAAGACAATGGTCTCACTAAGTTCGGTTACTCTACTGGCCCGCCCTAATCTACGCTAAAACCACTGGCTCAAGAGTCTCTGAAAGGTCAAGTCTGGGGCTCGGCAATACTCCAAGATCAAACTCAAGATCAACTAGAGCCAACCAATATCAGAACTGGGGCTCGGAAGAGCAGGTTGAAGATAGGGATGAACACCACTATTCACCCTCGGTGTCGTACTATTCACACAAATCAAAGACCCCCAGAAAAAAATTGCAGAAAAACGAAGAACGGCGTGAATCGAACACGTACTTGAAGATTTCAAACGGATTCGAGAGTAGAAATTCTGGATTTGAGCTGAATTTGAGATTGGAGAGTTATAGAGCTTAGAAGCCTCGAGTTCTAGAGAGGGAGAGGGAGATTGTAACCCTTCTCTCTCCTCTCGTCACCCCTTATATAGAGGAGAATGAGTCCAGTTCAAATTTTCCACCCATAATTACATTGCCAAACCGATGACCAATCAACGATTGGCATGTGGCCTCGATGGGACGACCATTTAGTGGCCTAGCGCATGCCAAATGTCTTTTCATCTGCCACAGCAACGCATTGACACCTGGCATTCATCCATTGGGGCTTAACTCTGGCGATTGCAGCCTTCCCAAAAAGACAGAAGATGACAAGGTTCGGCCAAGCTTTAGACACATCCACAATTATTCAAGTCCGGCAAACTCTGAAGCTCGCCCAGGCTCATTGTCAATCCCTACTACGCAATCACATTGGTAGAGATTGAGGGGCTATTGTAGTAGGCCGAACATAATGGCTCAGACCCCATATCCAAAAAGCACGGACCTGGGTTATGCTAAGAGAGTCAGTTGTACCCACGGCGCCCAGGCTCGACAATAACTGGAGCTCGAAGAAGGGTCTCGCCTTACCTACCTGGCGTCCAGCCGAGGAGAGAGTCCTGCGGCTCGGCTAAAGTCAAAACCCAGATCCACAACTTCGTCTCTTTCTTCCCTCTTCGGCTGAACCTTAGGCCTCTTCGTGCCGCTCGCCCTAAGGTTCAGCCGAAGACGAGGCTTGGCCCATTTCAGTGCCACGCACCACGCGCCGAAGCAGTTATGCCAAAAGATAAAGATTGACGCACATGGGGGTGCCAGCTCACACCAGAAATGATTAACAGATCTTATCAGTGATGTCACAATGACGTTAGCCGACCCATGTAAGGCACATGTCTGTACTCGGAGAGCAAGCCAAGCAAACTCCATAAATACCAAAGCAAGGCAACCCTAAAGAGGTACATGCTTCCACACACTAAAAAACCCTAGTCTCTTGCTTTACTCTCTGCACATTCTCATTCTCTCGCCGGAGGGCCTTGCCGGGCGACCCCGGCCAGGTCTTAGTCGTGAGTTCACTGTGCAGGTTAGGACAATCAAGCTAGGCGACTCTCAAACCAGTTGAAGAGGAGCTCAGACCAAGAATTAACGGGCCACGCAAAACATCACCTTTAATTAAAAAATATATGTATTTATTTTTCTTAGCGGAACAAGCTCTATCTAAGAAAGAGGAGTCAAACTCCTTACAAAACCAGGTTAGCCTTAAATTTAGTTTCTATCTTTAATATTTTTAAAAAAATTCAGTTGTGCATCAATTTTTTTTACTTTTCTCATTTATCTGGATAAGAGAAGTTTATAAGTTAAAAATTATGACAGAATCATGATGTCAAAACTTAATCTAAAAGCCAATTTTTAAGGCTATTTTTTAAAATTTCTGAATTTTTTGAAGTGTCTATTTTTTTTAAAAACGTCATTTCAAACTCTTTCTTTAATCCATTTGCACTTGGAATTCAAGCCAATATTATTGTATACTATATATCAAATCCTTTCATTGTTTACATTGTGAGATATCCAAATCTTTTTATAAATAGAATGGACCTCTAGCTCCATTTCCTTCAAGTAATGGAGAGGATTCACATCCAAAATTTTGGCTTTTTTCTTTCATTCCTGGAGATGCTCTTAGATCTCGACTACAATACTTTTTTTTATCACCAAAAAGGATTCATTAATCTTTGAAAGAAATTATAAAGATTAAAAAGATCAAGAGCACAACGACAAAAACACCACCCGAGATCCAAACCAAAAGGAAAGCAAGAAACCAACCATGTGAATAAAAAACCAGAACCCAAAAGGAAAGCAAGAACCCAACTCCAAAGATCCAAACAGGGCTGGCCCAGTTTGTTTCCCGGTTGGATTTCTGCTGTGTTTTCTAATTTTGCCTAGCGGCATGGGTTTCTAACAGGTTTGGACGGAGCGGTCAGCGTGGTTCCTACCATGGTCGTTGTTAGATGGTCCAGTACTCGCCTAACGGTAATTAAGGTGTAGCTTCCGTGGCAGGTTGGTGTGTTCGGGTTTCGGGATGCACCTCCGTTAGGGTGGCCAGCGGTGGCTAGGTTGATTTCGGTGGTGCTTGACCGGTGGTGGTGGAAGATATGTCTGATTGGTGGGTGGCGACGTTTGCAATCTTAAGGCAGGTTTTGGTTTTCTTTAGGCTAGCTTTAATGCTTTGTCCCTCTTGCTATATTTTCTAACTTTTGTTGGAATCCCTTCCATTTTTCTTAATAAAATGTTACGTTTGTTGATAAAAAAAAAATTTTTTATCCAAAACACCAATCCTATGGAGACCAACCACAAACCAAAACCCACAACCAAACTAAAGAAACCCAAAAACCTCAACCACTGAAGCTCCCTAACCCAAAGAGAAAAGAGCTGTACAACCAAACAACGAAGAGAAAACAATCTAAAATTCCAGGGAAAGAGAGAGTGCTCGTCCATGTCATCCAAGACATCTAAATCATAAAAATTTATCAAGGAAAACTCGACATCTAAATCATATCTCTCCCTTTCCGCTATCTCATCTTCTTCCTGAATCTCAACAAGCTTCCTAAGATTGAAAATTTCGACCTCCCTGATCCCCTGAATTAAACACCCAACAAAGCTCCGTTGTTCATCACCTTACGAGCTTTGCTTAAAAAAGTCGATCGGCACTCCGGCTGCGAATGTCACTAGATGATAACGAAGAGGACGGGATCTTTCGATCCTTATCCAATAACTTGTCGGCCCTAGTTAGTTCCAAACTCCCGAAGAAGCTTTTTCTTTTTCCTTTTCCTGGTTGATCTTTGCATTCTCCTTTCCATTTTACGAATGGCATCTTGTTAGCTTGATTGAGATATTTGTGGGTAATACCGAGCCTAATTATGGGACCATACAAAAAGCACCAATAGTAATTTTGATTAACGTACAGCTTTGAATCATTGTGGCATCCACTAATCACTTTCTTATTCGGATATTTTTGTCCAACCTGCTAGTGTACTGTATCATGTAGTGCAGAAATTATTGGAGTTAATGATCAGTTGCTGGGGTCATGGCACTGATGGCAGGACCACAGAACAATGTGCAAAGACAAATATGACCCCAAATGAATAAAAATGTAGTCTAAGGAAAAAAATGACAGCAAATGAAGAAAATGAAACCAGTAAGTAGAAGATTTCGCAAGTGGAGTACTGGAGTGTAGTTGGTGCCTCTATACTTTCATGTAGGGGTAAGCAAAATAATCATGAAACCGTGAATCCAGTCCAAACCAATCCAAACCGAATAGTTTGGTTTGGTTTTTTAATGATGTAGTTAGGTAACCGTGTTAAATGGTTTCGTTTATGGATTTACGTTAATGGTTCTGGTTCTAAACCGATCCGAACCGTGTGATATATATACATATATATATATATATATAATTTGTTTACATATACTTAATAAACTTAATTTCCTTATCTAATATTCTATTCCACCACCCTATTCTTTTCTTTCACTTCCAATATTAATTTTCTAAACTTCCTATTCCTACAATTTCATTACACTAAACACACACAGTTTGGACTTAGTAAAGTGATTTCCTACTCTTTTTTCTCAGTAACTTATTTTCTAATGTATTCTATTCTTATTTAATTGGTTAATGTTAATGAGTTTTGATGATTTTTAATATATTAATTTCAATATAACTTTTAGTTTAAGTTATCTATGCAATTTTAAGCACTTAAAATAGTTTATAGTAATGATATCTCAATTTTAAGCGAACCGTGGTTCAAAATCGAAACCAAATCGCCTTTGAATGGTTCGGATTGGTTTGGTTTTTTGAATTTTATGGGTTGGTTTGGTTTTCTAAATTCATAATCCGTAAGTAGTGGTTTGGTTATTGGATTACTATAAAACCATACCAATCCGGTCCATGCTCACCCTTACTCCCATGTACATGGGCATAATTCGATTTTCGTAAGCACCCATCCCCCTCTCCATGTTCCCTAGGATATAGAGTAGATTAGGTTTAACGAATGTAAAAAAAAAAAAAAGAGTAGAAGAGTTTCCTTTCCAAATAAAGAAAAGAAAGATTTTCAATCTAATTCATAGCTTCGATCTCGTAGGTTTGGACTTCTTGGACTCAACCTTGAAACGTGTTCGAGAATATATAGTAAGTTGTATGGGTCTTTGCGGAGAAATCTTAGCCCTCCAAAGGTGGAAATTTTTTCATGGTTGGTTTGTCAGAGCAGGATTGTGACAAGGTCAATTTTGAGCAGTAGAAATATAATTGTGGGATTGGACGAGCAAGCATTGGCTTGCCTGTTTTGTTCACTGGAACTGGAAACACCAATACATGTGATGCTTTCTTGCCCATTTTCTACAAACATTTGGACAAAAATAGCAGATTTGTGGAACCAAACTGGGGTGGCTCATTCAAATTTGTTGGATTTATCTTCTCGGTGGTTTTCGTCTCGGTTAAAAAATTTGGAAAAACATACGTGGGAATGTTGCTTTTATGCAACATTATGGTCTATTTGGATTGCAAGGAATGATATTATTTTCAACAACAAAGCTGCGGATCGTAACCAAGTGGTAGAGCGAACCAAAACAAGGGCAGCTTTATGGATCAAAGCTAGATTTGATATCAAGGTGTATACGGTGGAAGATATTAAAAAAAATCTTGATGGTGCTAGATGTCACATTATTTAGGAGTTTTTGGGTGTATTTTTCCTTTTATTTACTTTGTCTTTGTTTATCTTTGTAGGGTTGGGTTAAACTTTCCCGTTCTCTCTTCCCTTTTACTCAATGTACCTTCTTCGAGTTTAATAAAATTTTCTTTTGTCGATAAAAAAGAAGAAGTTGTATGGCCGGGTTTACACCTCAAGCTAGTAGGTTTGACTTTCACTACGTGCAGACAATTTTTAGGTATTTTCCTAGTCGTTACCTTTAGGCCCAATAATTAGTGGAATTAATATTCGTAAATTGGCCGGAACTCCGGGTTATCCGAAACAAAACCCAAGTAATATATATTATAATGATGATATCCAACATGGAAAAATTATTCAATATTCTTGGGGCACCGCCACCTACTTCTCCTGATTCCTCCACCACCACATGTCAATGTGGAGTCGAGAGGTGGCTCCAGGATATGAGTTTAGCGGTGACAGAAATTTATAAAAAAAAATTTGATACAAAACTCTGTATAAACTCAAGTTTTTTTATTTTAGTTAGAAATTTATTGGGTCTCAATTATTGGATTTTGTTGACCTATTGTATCTAATTATAGACAAATTTAAGTGGATTTTATTCAATTTGACTCGTGTTATCGATCCAATGCAGATAATACAAAAGAAAAAACAAATTGCATATCGAAAAATATGAAAAATTTAGCACCATTTTCTGAATCCACGGGGTTCACCTAAACCCCCTAAAGTAATCAACGATGCTATGATCACCGATTGGGAATCGACGGGTCCACGGGGCCCACTCCGGGTCCCGCATAGATTATCTGAGTGTTTCAATAATTTTGTAAAAAGAACCGAGTAGACTTTTGAAAAGTCACCTTAATCCGATATGTACAGGTGCTCAATTCCAATATTTCATTTTTTCATTCAGATTTCGGATTCTGAAATCAAAATGAAAAAATAGAAGATTGAATTGAACATCTACACATATCGGATTGATCTGATTTTTCACAAGGCCCACTCTTTTTTTTATTTAAATTATTGAACGACTCGAATTATTCGTACAGGACCCAGATGATGCTCCGCATGCTTTGTCGATTCCCGATCGATACTCTGGCCGTTGGAGTATGTAGCATTATCGCGAATATAATGGAGCCGCCCAAGTCTAAGACCAGGGATATAGATCCCAAATTAAATCAGGGTGCACATTGAAGTGGAGGGGCCCAGTAATTACACTCCAACATACTTTACTATGAAGCTTTGTTGGTAGGTTTTTAGCTCTGTCAAGTTAAAGGTATATCAAAGCATACTATATCTATCCTTTCACTATCTGTTGTTTACTTTTGTGGCAATGGAAAGAATGATATCTTGGATTATTAAAACAAAGGAGGCAAAAGAAGGTAATAGAAGGTTAAAATAATACTACAATTATTATCTAGTTTGGGATGCCTGGGTCCTTGGCTTGTGTGGAAGCAAGTGAAAGGTCCCAAAAAAATTATAAATAGGACCACATGGGAGTGATTTGATTTTGCCGTACGTCACACATATATAGAAGTGGTGAAAACTTGTGCAATAAAGGAAGGTGATGGTGGGTGGGCTCAAGATTTTGGTTACATATATATCCATTAGGAGCAGCAGTTTTTGAATTTATATTTAACCAATGATTCAGATTTATCACAGAAATCTTACGACCGAGAAACATTTTCTATTCCATTGAATGACATGATATATAAAGATTACCATTTTTTTAAATTTTTGAAAGATTACCAAATATAAAATTCTAATGGAATATGAAAGATTTCACAGAATAGTAATTATTGATATTACTACCTATACATTCCGCATATATTATCTCTTTTCAATTTCAAATTTGGTGAATTGTACCCATTTTTACGACCTATTCTTTTTTCTTTTTTTATTTTTTGCCAAAAGTTTAGGATTTTCATTGATCAATATAGGGCATATTCTTTCCAATGAAGTAAATAGCTAAACAAGCGAGTAGGCAATCCAAAAATCTACACTTCCAAACCCTATACACGCACACATAAGAAGAGTATCAGTGCAACATCACACACACCAACTACTACATCTCACATACTTCAAACTCACACACACCAACACCAAAAAACAACAACACCCCGAACGGTGGGTGAGAAAGACTCCTAGAGGTGACAGACATAGGGACAAAACAAACAAAACCAAAACAAACCCCAACAAAATCATACCCCAACAATCGACACGGATGCCAAGAGACCACGCCGCCTCTAGAGAGAATGAAGAAGACGATCCGGTGGTCAAGAGACCGCCGAGGAAGAAGAACGCCGCCACCATCACCAATCGTCACCGTCGTCGCAACATCTTGCATCAATTGCTGCAAACATCAGTTGATGTCGGCACCGAGCTCCAATGCATACACACACACACCCCCCCCCCCCCCCCCCCCCCCCCCCCCCAAATTAGGGTAGAAATCCTAGGGGAAGGGAAGGGAAGGGAGGAGGGAAACTGTTGGCTACGACTAGGGTTTTTCTCTACTGAGAGGTTAGAACGGGAAAACATAATCTACAACCTACAATATCTATCTTTTTCTACACTACAAAAAAGATTCTCTCTTCTAATGCATGCCATAGTGTACCTCTTTAAAAATTCAGAAAAATAAAACCATGTCCTAACCTCGCCTTATTCTAGGGAATTTGTATTACCCTTCCCGCATTTTGCCCTTAAAGCCACCTATTATACTTTTTTTGGCGGGAAATTCCAAGTCGGCCCTGCTTTTAGTGTTTTGTCCCTTGCAGACCATTTATTGAATTTCCTTTCCACATAGGCCCTCACGCGCATGAAGAACATATTATGGATGTACTTGATATTGACTTGTGTTGATGTGGATATATTTTATTTTACTTTTAGCATTATAAATTTTAAAATATAATATCTCTTACTATATATATATATATATATATATATATATATATATATATATATATCTATTTTTCGTAAAATTTATTTTTTTAGAATATGCTGGACAAGATCTATAAAACAAGACCCATATTGAATGTGAAATTATGTGTAGGAATTTTTTTTTTGTTTGTGAATGAATTGTATATTTTTAGGGTGTGAATTGTTGTATCTTTTTTTGTATGAATTATCCATTGTATGGGGTTTGAATTTTTGTATATGGGTGTGAATTATATATAATACCGGGTACGAATTGTTGTATAGGGTTGTGAATTCTGTACAATAAGAGTTTTAATGGGGTGTGAATTGTCTGCTTTTTGTGGGTGTGAATTATGTGATGGGATGTAAATTGAGTGATAGAAGGGGTATGAATTCTACATTCAAGGAGTATGAATTTTTTTTCATTTTGTACACAATTTAAGGGTGTGTTAATTGTCTATTATATGGGATGTGAATTGCTTGTTATAAGGGGTGTAAATTGCCGATTATAAGGGGTCTGAATTCTATTTTAGGGTGTGAAGTGTGTGTCATTAATGGTGTGAATTATGTACAAATGAGTTTAAGGGGTGTAAATTGTCTGTTATATGAGTGTGAGTTGTTGTTTAAGGGTGAATTGTGTATAACAAATGGTCTGAATTATGTACAACATGAGTTTAAGGGAGTGTGAAATGTCTGTTATATGGGATGTGAATTGTCAGTTATAAAGGGTATGAATTATGTATAACAGGGGGTGTGAATTGCCTATTATAGGAGGTGTAAATTCTGCATTTGACGTGTGTGAATTCTTTCATTTTGAAAAGTGTGAATTCTTTCATTTTGAAGAGTGTGAATTATGTATAATAGGGGATGTGAATTGTCTGTTATAGTGGGTGTGAATTGTGTATAACAGGGGGTTATGAATTGCCTATTATAGATGGTGTGAATTATTTATTTTGGGGTGTGAATTATGTAATTTGAGGTGTGAATTCTGCATTTTTTTTAGGGGTGTGAATTCTTTCATTTTAGATGGTGTGAATTGTTCAGAATGTGGTGTGTATTCTTAATTAATGGGTATAAAATAAATTTTTTATGTGTACACAATTTCATATTCAAAATGGATCTTATTTGAAAGATCTTATCGAGTATGTTTCGAAAATATTTTTTTTTCCAAAATTGAATGTGCATAACAAAAGTTATAATTGTTTAAAATTTAACTATATATAAGTTATATATGTTTACGTATGTATATGTATGGACAAGTACATGTACGTGTAAACATATGACAATTGTAGGGAGAAAAAGAAAAAAAGTTATGATTAGAAATATTATTTGGTGGTTTTTAAATAATGTTCCACCACTCATCAAATGTCAAATGTCAATTTGTTTACTATATCACTTACAAAAAGTAATGGGTCCCACAATATTAACCAATGATATATATAAGTTAGGACATTAGAATGTAATGTTCCATCCGAATTGGATAATTTTTCCTAATTCTAAACTGAAAGCGCATGGGTGTAATGAAAAAAGGGCTTTGACAGAATATGTCTGACGCGTGCAGGGCCTAAACATCCACTAGATGCTCAAACAGGGCCGGCCAGTCAGAACCCCTTTTTTCGGAGCCATGTTCTTCTCCTCGAAAGGTGTTCAAGCTTGGCCCATTTTAGAGTTGAATGTAAAATCTGGGTTTTTTAGACTCATAGGGTGAATGGGCTTCTACCCAATGGATATTCTTGATTGGTTTCTTGCCAATTGTATGTTTAGGTCTCAAATTGGATAGATGATTGTTCTTCGAACTTGACGATGTTTCCTTGCTTCAATTAACCTTCTAACATTTTCAAGGTTAGTAAAAAAATTTCGCGGTTCAAAATATTATATTCATGAATTTAACTATGCTGCTTTTATATTCATTCGTGGGTAGTTACACTTATTAGTCATGGAGGGACCTCAGAATGGTGAGAATTCAACATCACAATTATTGAAAAGAGAAAAACATTTTTTTACAGCGGAGCAGTGAAAATAATTTACGGCGCTCAATCGCGCATGTTCAAATGTGTTTTGGACGGTTCGGATTTTGAAAAAATTATTCGCTAGAAGAGTTTAACTCTTTATGCGGATAGTTTCTTTTTAAAATCCGAACCATTAATTACCGAAACGGACAACTGAAATTGCGCGGAACTGTGAATAAGTTATTCACGGCTCCGTAAATAAATTTCTCTCTATTGAAGAGAGAGAGAGAGAGAGAAACTTTTGAATTGTTATTGCTTATAAAGGTGATTCCTTCTCACTTTATCATTGCCTCACATCCTCCAATTTTGGAAGCTCCAAATGCAGTGGCAGAGTTAGAATTTTGACTTCGGAGGGCCGGCTTAAAAGTCATATTTTATATCAGAACGTATTCTTATTATATCATAAGATTTTTATTTTTCAATTCATTATATTTATACATTGAAATGATTCTTTAGGCTACTTTGAATCACATACTATTTTTTATTTATGAAAGAAATTGATAAATAAGAATATAAAACAATCAATTTTTAATCAAATTGAATCAGAATTATTAAGATTATAAGTAGCTATACACGAATAATTATCAATATTATTCAAAAATCAGGCATATACAAAATAAAAATTTTAAAATTCAGACGCTTAGAGAGCTGGGCCCCGAGCCCCAACATGGCTCCGCACGTGCTGTTAGTCATGGAGGGATCTCAGAATGGTGAGGATTCAACATCACAATTATTGAAAAGAGAAAAACATTTTTACGGCGGAGTAGTGAAAATAATTTATGGCGTTTAATTGCGCGTGTTCAAATGTGTTTTGAACGGTCTGGATTTTGAAAAAACTATTCGCTAGAAGAGTTTAACTCTTCGCGCAAATAGTTTCTTTTTAAAATTTGAACAATTAATTGTCAAAATGGACAACTGAAATTGCGCAGAGTTGTGAATAAGTTATTCACGGCTCCACCGTAAATAAGTTTCTCTCAATTGAAAATGAGAGAGAGAGAGAGAGAGAGAGACAGAGAGAGAGATTGTTATCAGAACGTATACTTATTATATCATAAGATTTTTGTTTTTCAATTCATTACATTTGTACATTAAAATGATTCTTTAGGCTACTTCAAATGTCACATATTAATTTTTTATTTATGAAAGATAATTGATAAATGAGAATGCAAAACAACCAAATTTTTTTATTAAATTGAACTAAAATTATTAATATTATAAGTAGTTATACATGAATAATATTCAAAATTAAACATATACAAAATAAAAATTTTAAAACTCAGACGCTCGAAAAGTTGGGCCCCAAGCCCCAACATAGCTCCACCTCTGTCCAAATGGGAATAGAGATACATGTTTTTATATAGATGTAGTTATTTTTTTTATTTCGACGACCCCACTGTTACCCTGTTCAGCTAGCTATAGAAAAATGGACCCCAATACTGATGAGTCAACATCTCTCTCCGTACGAAAATGATCAAACTTAAAGAGTTTCCGATAAGATTACATTAGGAAATTTTCAAAATACTTTCAACCTTTTCTCTAAATTTCAATTAGACTTCTAACTTTTTAAAAAAATCAATTTTACTTTGAACGTTATCTTCCGTTAATCAAAACGCTTCATTCGTCCAAATAATCAACGAATTTTGTTAAAGGCCACATTAAATAGTGTCTTGATCGAATTTCAATGATCCGAACCGCTCAATGTGATTTCTCGCCGGTACTCTTAAAATCACGTTCTAAACATATTGAAAGGCTCGGATTATTAAAATTCGATTGGGAAAGGAGAGGTGCGGACTGATCCAGATTTTGTTAAAATCAGGGCGTCCAAATTTTTCTTTGGTCCGCACATCCCCTTTCCTGATCGAATTTCAATGATCTGAGCCGTTCAATGTGTTCAAAATATGATTTTAATGACACCCTAGAGAAATCAGAAAAAAAGGACCAAGAATGGCTTGATTTCAGAAGTTTTTTATTGAATTGTTCAATAAAAAACTGCTCAATTCAAACATTTTCTGGTCCTTTTTTTCTTATTTCTCAAGAGTACTTTTAAAATCATGTTTTAAACACATTGAGCTGCTCGAATGATCGAAATTCGATCGGGACGCTATTTAACGGGGCCTTTAATGAAATCCGTTAGTTATTTGGACGGGATGAGTCGTTTTCATTAACGGAAAATAACGTTGAGAGTAAATTGATTTTTTTTTAAAGCTTAGGAGTCTAATTGAAATTTAAAATAAAGGTTAGAGGATATTTTGAAATTTTCCTGATTACATTCAGAAAGTTTATCGCCAGTTTCCCCTGTTTTTCAGCCGTAATTTTCAATCTCATCATCTATCTTGATAATTAATAATTTAAATTTTAAATAACTAACTTTTCCTTGGAAAGAATTATTTAAAATTTGAGCTGTCTGAATAACTTTTAGATAATGAAATTAAGAGTGATGCGACTAGAATTTTTTAAACATTTTCCACGGTATAAATTATAATAGAACAAGGTTTTAAGCATTTTGATTTTATGCTTCAAATTAATAAAGTTACACACCAATATACATTATAAAGGTGTCATGCAAAATCGTATCATGAGAGAGAGAGAGAGAGGGAGAAACCAAATTAAAGAACTAACTTATGTAGCACATATATACACATCAGTTTCAAGGTTTCAACACTGACCATAAGTCCACCACAACGAGTCGAAACTACTTTGGATTACTGTCTCCGGCACCGCCAGCTGACAATCATCGTCGCCGCCGTCCAACCGCGGAGGCGGAGGATACATCCAACCATCCACCGAGTCAACATAAACAAACTCCCTGTTCATCTCAGCCGACTGATCGTAACTCGCCCCCAAACTCGGCAACTCAACGATTTCACACAGCTCATCGGGACTCGACATCTCCATTCCCGAAACCAGGGACGGCAAGTCCAAATTGCTCATCGCAGCCGCTTTGGCCGCCGCGGCCTGCACGTCGCGGGGCGAGAGCGAAGCAGGCCGGGGCAGAGTCCCGGCCAGCTCGGGAAAATTGAGCACGGCGCCTTTCCCCTTGACGGTCATGGCGGCCGCGTCGTGTGCACGCGCCGCCATCACAGCAGTGGGAAATGTGCCGAGCCATATGCGGGATTTCTTTCTCGGCTCGCGGATTTCGGATACCCATTTGCCCCAAGCTCGCATTCGGACCCCACGGTAACCCGGGTGTTTGCCGGGGCACTCTCGGATCCTTTTGGCCTTTTTGGTTTCTGGGTCTTGTGGCTCGGGTTCGGGTCGGGGTTTGAGTGGGTTTGTGTTTGGGTCTGACTGAGTTAACCCGGGTGAGGGTGGAGGTGATGAGGATAATAATGGAGATAATGAGTTGGAGCTGCTTTCTGATTCTGGATTGTCAGGTTGAGCAGCACTCATGCTTTCTAATACTGGACCGACCCAGTTGGCAATTCCTCCAAACAACATACCAAAGTTCTACATAGAGACATATGTGTATGAGAGAGAGAGAGAGAGAGAGAGAGAGGGAATTTGTCGTGGAGATGGGAGTGTGTTAAGCAAAATAAGGGAAAGGTTCAAAAGGATACGAAAAAGAGGTCCCTACTTAAATAAGGAAAAAATAAAAACAGAGGTCCCCTGAGCTAGAAATGACCAAACAAATTTAAAGCCCTTGTCCATCGTTACCCAAGGTCTCATTTCACATTACACGTGTAAAGGTGTGTGTGGGAAGACAAGTACCCCATTTTTTAATTTTTGATCTAGACAATTGTCTGGGCCGGCTTTAGGCATAAACTAACTAAGCGGCCGCTCAGGGCCTTTAATTTTGGGCTAAATAATTGGACTTTCAAATAGTAAAATATTTCATTCGTTTCAAATTGAGAGTCCATTATTCTATTTTTGGTTGTTTCAAAATAATGGTCCTTTTTCAAAAATGGAAAGAAAGATTTAGTGATTTTTTAAAAGTGTCTTTCAAAGGTGAATATAAGTGTTATAAAGTAGATAGAATATATAAATAATGGTGGAAATAATAGGCATTGTAGTGTAATCATTGCATTTTTCCTTAAATAGTTGGAATTCTCAAAAGGAACTCTCAATTTGGAACAGAGAAAGTATGTTAATACTTTATTTGTCTCATTTTGTTTGTCTACTTTTTGACTTTTTAGTGTCTCAAATTATTTGTCTAGTTTGACAAATCAAATGAAAAAATCCTATGAGATTCATATTTTGCCCTTACTTTTTGAATTGATGTGACAAGTTCAATTTTGTTTGAAGGGCATTTTTTGGAAAATTTAAATTCAAAAAATATACTCCCTCCGTTTCTTTTTAAATATTTTGCTTCGTAATTCCAATTTATTAAAAAGACATCATTATTATATCTTTTACATCAACTTTTTCTTCCACTTTCCCTACTTACCCATCATCATTACACTTTTACTCACTAACTTTTCAAAATGGAATCTACTTTTAGGGACAAAATAGACAATACACTAACTTTTACCCACTAACTTTTCAAAATGGACACTTATTAAGGGACAACCCAAAATGGAATACTGGACTCTAAAAAAGGGACGGGGGGAGTAATAATTATGCTCTTTTAATAAGTTGGATTTTTTAGAATGGACAAATAAATCTAGACGGAGTGAGTATTATGTATGTGAACCACTTTACAAATAGGCTAATGTAGCACTGTAGTAAGCCGCGTGTGCATGGAGCA
Source organism: Rhododendron ovatum (assembly GCA_019656835.1). Taxonomy (NCBI): domain Eukaryota; kingdom Viridiplantae; phylum Streptophyta; class Magnoliopsida; order Ericales; family Ericaceae; genus Rhododendron; species Rhododendron ovatum. Next base: position 35,088,184 of record CM033798.1, on the reverse strand, counting down.
TAGGATCGCGAGTTCAATCCTTGGCCCATTGAATTTTTAACGCAAAATTTTAGAACCTGTACAAAAAAAGGTTTTGAAACGAAGCTTTGGATTCTCGAATTCACGACATGAGGTACTAAAGAGGTGGTACAACCACACCTAATTTCAAGACCCTCTTGTTTCCTCTATCCAACAACTAATTAATATACTAGAAGATAAGTGGCCCATTCAAATCCCGCCCCGCCTAGAACCTCGGAAACTTTAGGGCCGAGCTTGCAACTTGCAAGTACCCCATTGTGAGTACGAGCATAACGCCATAACAATAGGTAAGGTGTTAAGGGGTGTTTCCGGTAGTGAAAATTTTGTAGAATTTTATAATGGTTGAGAAGTTATTAGGTGTTTTTTGTTAGTAGAAGCGAAATGGTATTATTCGTTAAGTTTTTAGTGCTTTTTGTAAGTGGAAATGGGGTCTTACATAGCAAGTAACAGATTGTCTATTTCAAATTTTGGAAGTTCCATTTTTATCCTTAGTAAAAATAATTTTTTGATGCTACAAGAAATTTGACCCATCATTAAATTCATTGACTCCAAAATTAATGACTTCATGACTAAGATTAATTGAGGTTCGTAGATTAACTGAGGTTCGTGTAGATCGACTTTTGACACCTTTATAACAAAAAAAAGAAGCTGTGCGTGTGGAGAGAAAGAGAGAGAGATTGTTGTGGAACTGAGATGACTTGGATTTGCAGAATTGCAGTGGGGAAAGGTTGAGATTTGTTTTAATCTTTGCATCTTTATGATTAATGAAAACTTCTTTTACCGTTAAAAAAAGGGCTAAGATTTGGTAAGTTTTCCTCCTTATGTTATACTGTATTAGTAGAGACCAAATTTGTGTTTGGCCCAAAAGAATATTTTTTGGGCTAGTTTTATTTATGGTGGAATATTCTACACAATGGCACGTTTGTCACATGATTTGTTGGAAATAGTAAGATTCTCCTGGAAGCTACCTTGTTTTGTCTGTTTGGGAAAATACTATCAGAACTTTTGGGAGAAAATGGAAAAAAAAACGTGAGGTGCCTTTGTGTGCTCGTGTCCATAGGTGAAAAGGTGGAAGCTTAAGGGCTGTTTGGTTCTCCCAATCTATTAGGGCTGCTTTACTTCCAGTTTTGGGCTCTCCATTCAGCTATTTTGGAGGGTTTGATTTATCCATTTTCGGTGAGGTTTTTCCTCTTTTGTATTGCAATTGGTTGGATATATCTAAAGGTGTTTGTAAGACCCTTATATTAAATCTCTTGTAAAACCATTTGTAAAATTTCGTTGATAGTGGAATCAAACTCCGGTTTCGTGGATGTACGAACCACACGTAAAATTGCTTTTTTCTTGTTTCGCTTGTGGTTTTGTGCATTTTAGATTCCGTTCGCTGTAGTTATTTAATTTCCTCTGTGGTTTATATTTTCTGGGAATTCCGCGTATTTTTCCTACCAAGATTGCCTGAAGGGAGTGATTGATGTGGAAGAGGATGGGACGGATTGTTTGTGATCGCAAATGGACAGGTTAAGGAGTGTACGGTTTCAGCTCCTACTCGTGTTGTGGTAGGAGGAAGGGTGGCACCGATCAGGTTCACTTCCATGATCAAAACTAATCTTCTTTATATATATATATATATAGCCCTTTGAAAATACTAAACACATGATCATGATGTATTGAACTTTAATGGTGTGCGAGGTTTTTTGGACATCTGGTTGGTGTTGTGCAGTCCACTGCATAGCACCGTGCTGGGCAGTTTCGAGCTGTTGAATTGTGCATTTGACGGCTTGGATCTCATCTTGACAATTAACGATCGAGAGTCGTTCATTGTTGAGATGAGATTCGAACTATCGAATACACGATCCGACGGCTCAAAGGTACACAGCACTATCCCTAATTCGCTTTTTTCGAAGATATATTTGTTCCAAAACATATGGATCGAAAACCAATCGCTATGACTGCTTTTGCCTTTTGTGCAAGAGGGGCAGCCATATTTTCAGGACAATAATAAAGAAAGTAAAGTGTGAGTCCGGCCTCATAAAATTTTCCGCACCAACTCGGGTATCCCGATATAATAAAAATAACAATAATTGTACTTTCTCCGTCCAAAATTATTCGCTTTTTTGGAGAATCCAGCACTTTGCACTCAAAAAATAATCACTTTGTTTAGTTGAGGTTTTAAAAAATTATTTTTGAGAGTTGAGTGGTAATAAGTGGAGAGAGATAGAGAGAAATTTATTGAAAATTGTGTCGAGAGTAAAAATTACTCTCAAAATGGTGAACCAAGAGGAGTGAATTTATTTATGAGATTTGTTTTTTGAAAAAAGTCACACCAATTTTTCTTCTCAAAGAGATCTTTAAGGGGAGAATTAAATATTCATCCTCGAACCTTAACCGACGTATGTTTTCATTCTTGTCATTTTTCCAGGTTATGTTTTCATCCTCTAATTTTAAAAAACCCCATCTTACCCTTGTAGGACTATATGTATGGGATTTATATTTATTTTTTAGGAGCCTACATAGACAATGATTTTTTGGATTGAAAAATAACTACGGAGATCCCGTGCCTTAATTTATGCATATCTACACCTACCAAATCCCTAAAGTCACGCTTTCCATATCTATTTCAAAATTTCTGAAAATAGATACCATTACCAATGGACATTTGTTCCATCCACATCTTATTCCTTCCATGGTCCAGCCACCATCACCAAGCAAATCGTCTCTCTCTATTTGACCATCCAACCCGTCTTTCACCCATGACCCAAAGCCCACCTTCCAATCAATTTACAGGAATTATTTTTTTTCCCCGGTGCAACGGAAGAGCATTTGCAGAAGTTTATAGATCGGCTTGTTGAAGCATTCTCTACAAGAAGTTTACAGGAAGAGCATTCACAAGATCGGCTCAAGAGTACGGTCACGAGCAAAAAAGCGTGCTTCGCATCCCCTGCAACGTCTTCATTTTTTAATGGGTGCTCAAAGCCTTGCAAGTTGGAGATGAGTCAGTTTGAGATCTTCTCAATGACTTGTAATGGTCTATCTTTCAAATTATTTCTGCATTTTTTTTCGTGCTATTCATATGAGATGGGAGCGGATCTTGGTTTGTTTTTCTTTGTATTTACATAGACTGGATGTGGAAGTTAAATAAGTCATGTTCGTTCTATCAAGCAGATTACATGGGTGTATGTTTTTGTCATGGTGTGTTTTGTTTATCAAGCAAATTTCATGGTGTATTATATCAAGTAGATTTTATGGTGCATTTTATTTCATGGTGTATTTCATCGTGGTGTATTGTATCAAGCATATTTCATGATGTATTTCGTCACTCATGGTGTAGGAGGAGGTGGAAGAGGAGAGCGGATGCGGCGGGAAGAGATAGAGATGGAGGTGATGGCGGAGGAATGGTTGCGACTTGATCATGATGTATTCCTGAAATCATGGTGTATTCCTCTTGGTTCATTAAATCATGACTCAAATTTGTATTTTTATAATCATGTTGTATTCATGAAATTATGATTATTTTTTTCCGATTAAATCATGAATTATTTTGGAAGTTTATCTCTTTTTTTCTTCCCCAATTATTCTTTTTTTTTTTTTGAATTCCCTAATATTGTGCATTCTTTCCATTTTGAAATCACCTATTAAGTATCATTAAAAATCAAATCCCACCAAGATATGAAACAAATATATAACTATACATACATATATCATTAAAAAGGGCAAGAAAGGTAATTCACCCATTGGAAGGATGAAAAAATAACCACTAAAAATGGGTGGGATGAATACTTACGTGGGATGGGTTATTGGGATTAATATTTAAAAACTCCATCTTTAAGTTGGTTCAACATAATTTGGAAAAAAAGTTGTATTAATATTTGTTTTGGTCAAAATTGAACCATAACGGATTTTGGCCTATGCCGGCACCATAATGTCATATTGGGGAGGAAGATTAGAATTAGCGATTGACAGAAAAGCAAGGATATATGGCTCGTGTGATTAACAGGGCTATTGATAGAGGTTAATCATTTTTTTCTAGATGCGTTGACATTCCCCCTTTTTTTTTTTTCTCTAGTTATTCCTCTGCTTGGGAGGCATCAAAGAAGTAGAGTCTAAGGCCATCCACAGTGGCATAATCAAAAATGGATAACCAAAAGTTGACATATCAGCTTTTGATTATCCATTTAAGAGGTTGCTAAGCTTAACAATATTGAGATCCACAATGGTCACTTCTAGTCCATAACTAAAATAAGGGATACACTACAATTTCACTCTCTCCCCTCTTGTGTTTTCTACCATTGATCACTTCCCTCCATTATACTTTTTCTTGGCAAAAATATATCGATTTTCTCCTTTAATTTTGAGAAAAAAATTGGTGACTTCCTTCCCTAATATTATGAATTTGGAAAAACAAATCATGTACTAAAAAAAAAATGTGTTCTTGAATTTGTAAAAAAATGTAAGGTTCTTTACGTACTCAACCACAGGGAGAGAAACGAAAAAAGAATAAAATAAAAACGAAAAAAAAAAGTGCAATACCTTAATGCGGCGACAAATGTTTTCCACCATTGATCACTTCCCTCCATTACGTTTTTTTTTTTTGGCAAAAATATATCGATTTTCTCCCTTAATTTTGGAGAAAAAATTGGTGACTTCCTTCCCTCATATTATGAATTTGGAAAAAAAATTATGTACTCAAAAAAAAAAAAACAGATGTGTTCTTGAATTTGTAAATGAATGCAAGATTCTTCATGTACTCAACCACAAGGAGAGGAGCGAAAAAGAATAAAATAAAAACGGAAAAAAAAGTGAAATACCTTAATCCGGCGACAATGAGTTGAATTGTAAATGATTGAAATATATGAGCTTCACTTTTGGAGAGAAAGAAAAAGAAAGAGTTTGTGGCTGAAGAAAATGAGATATAGAGCAGGTGAAGAAAATACCATTTGAAACACGTGTGTATATAAATTTTAGAATCAGTTAACTTATATGGTGTGAGATCCACAAACTTTGATTATTGAAAAAGGTTGCTAGTTTTGGTTATCCAAAGCCCAAAGTTTGATTATTTCTAAGAATGTTGTTAAGTTTGATTATACCATTATGAGTCATCTTTTACCCCAATATTGTTAACTTTAAAAATAATTTGCTTTTGATTATGCCACTGTGGATGGCCTAAGCGCTGGCTTCTATCTCTGCTGCTTAACTGGAGCAAGCATTTCACGACTTTTAGGGGAGGAATATGGTGCTTTATACTAAATGATATCGGTCGTTGCCTTTCTTTCTGTTACTTCGAAAGTAGCTGCTTCAGTTTTAGTCAATCGTAACGCTCTCTGCGCTTTAAGCCAGCTGCGTTTTGTGTTCAAAATGCACGGTCTCCAATAAGTGGCGAGCAATTTGGGACGGAGCAAGCAGTAGTAGTAGTAATAGAAGAAGATAGGTACATATACGTACGTATTTTTTCATATTTTACGGGGGCACACACCCGGAGGGAGAGAGAAAGAGAGCGTTCTGCATTTTTTAAACTTATAAGTCTGGAACTTCTTTCGATATTTTTTATTTTTCGTAACTTTTTATTTAGCTTTTCGACATAAAGACAGTTCTTTGATATTTCTTTTCCATCTTTCATGATTTTTTTTTGCTTTTGGTCATAATTTTATATTTTTTAGACTCCTCTCATCGAGACGGATGATTAATCCAAGAAAAATCATGCAAACCTAACAAAAATTTAGAAAAGACGAACAAAACAAAGAAATAAGTTAAGTTTGGAAGAACAAAAAAAAGAAGAAGAGCGTTCTGTGTTCTTTTAAACTTATTATTTTTCTGTAAATCTATGTACATCAAATATTGACACTTCTAAACACTACAACACACTCCTCAGTGACAGTGAATGAACTGCCGGTTCTTACAAGAATTCTTTCTCCTCAGTGTTGTACCGAGCCTAACTTAAAAAAAAAAAAAAAACTTAAATTAAATCATGTACTCCAGCTGCCAGCTTTTTCCATAAATCAACAAAATTAATTTCTATCAGGGTCGAAAAACTCTGTTATACCATATCGAGTGGAGAATCATGTGGAAAATATCATACTTCACAGGCCTAGGATGCCAAAGAAAATGCTTCTGTACCTTCTTAACCCGTTTCCGCATCTCCAAATACTTCTTCTGTGGGATTGAGAGGAGTATACTCTTCAAGTTCGGAATGTCCTTCTCAGGGACGAAAATGGTGAACGATTCCCAGTTGAGAATATCGAAAAACGGAGGCACGAAATTGTCGGATATGATGACCGGAACGCACTCGTAGAATATCGCTTCCACAACCCTCGGACTGTTGACTTCATACCCTTTCGGACAAATACAGTACTTGCTACTCTTCATGTGCTCGACATAGTTCACCTTACCGTTCACCTTATCGCGCATGAGACCGAAGATTTTCATGTCTGGATCTTTGTCTTGCCAATGCTGTAATAAAACAGGACGTAGATAGCCATGCATGCTCCCGGCGAAGAAAGCTAATATACGTCGTTGGGATGGAGGTTTGCCGCCGAGTTCCAATAGAGGGTTATTAGGTGACCTCACAGATGTTTCTGGAAGAGACACGTCCTTGCCAAATCGGAAGCCTTGTTCGACATCTGAGTTGCACAGAGCTCTCAAGCAATTACCCATGTGTTGGTTTGTTTCAGATAGGGCCTGGGGACAAAAGGAGGATTTTGATGTGAGAAAATGTTCAAATCATCCAAGTAGTATGATTACATTTGGATTTGCTTAGCCTTGGAAGTTACTGAATACACACTCCCTCTGTCCCAAGTTGAGGAACCCATGCATGAACAGAACCCAACCAGTGCAAATTACAAACTTGAACTATCCATAACAGCCCTTCAATTCAAGTTGGACTTGAGCTTCAACTCAATAGAGAAGGGCAAAGTGGGAATTCCGCAGGTTTCTGGTTCGGAATGAACCAACAATCTAGGACGTTAATAAAGTCATAAAATGGACAAACGAAATGGAATAGAAGGAGTAATTAGCAAGAGCATGGCCAGGTAAAATAGTGCAGGTGTTCCGATTACAAACAAAATATTGTTGATCGTGGAAGTTGCTCTCTCTCTCCCATGAATGTACCCGAGTTTGGGGAACCATGTAATATTGTGTGTTCTTTTTGTGCCTTGTTTATTGCGTGTTTAATTTTTTCAATTACGCTTCCATTAGCGGTTGGGATTGATTTAGGGGAAAAAATCCCAACACAATCCTATGGCATGAAGAACCAATTCATTTCAAATACTAGTTCATTCTTATTCTGTTTAGGAGCCAGTCCTCACTGCTGTGATACAGGAAATCACAAGCAAAAGGAAAATTTTTGTAAAATTAAACTGCCTCTATTTGTTGTATTTTCATGCATTTTCCTGTCGTGTTGCTGTCTAATTTCTCAGGTGGAAACATTGATGAATACTTATTAACATAACTGACGCAAAGCGAAAGGAAATGTGCATAAGTTGTACCCAGTCATGGCAAGCAACAAGAAAATGATCGGCTCCAGCAGTTCTGTTCCAGAAACTGTGTCTCGCCGCGATCATGTCAAGGTAGTTCTTGAGATGCTCTATCAGGTTCTTTTTGCTGTGAGAATCGGGTATGTATAAGGTCAACTCCAGCATTCGAGAACTGAAAGGCATGTAAAACAGGTGGGCCTTTCTTGGGTCTTTGGTAACGAAGTGTGTGTTTGATTCCATGAGTTTCATGAACCAACCCTCGGAAGCATATATTCCCTTGAGCACTGGTTGATGGAAGATGGGTCTCCCTCCCTCCTTGTAGATGTATACCTTGAGCATTTTCTCCATTAACTCGTAGCTCCTGAAAATCTTGAAAAACTTTAAAACTTGAGCGTCAAAAATCATGTTGATCGGATATCGTTTGATATGATTTCTAAATAATGAGCTGCATGTTCTCTTTGTTTCTGGCCGCCTACCCGACAACGAAAGCTATTGCGTTTCAACGAGACTTGATTGCATTTTTCTCACAAAGAAACTTTCAACATATACAAAATGCATGTGAATCCAAAATGCCGAAAATAGAATAAGCTTGCTCAACATACTTAACCTTTTAAACACAGAAACATTCCGATAGAGGGGTGCGTAAAGCGTAGGATCATTGACCACAACGGGTGCATTTGCAATCTGTAATCTTGCATTTTGCAAGTCTTGGTCCACTGCAGAAGGCCATTGTGGTTTCTACAAACCAAAAAAGAACCAAAAGAACAAAGTTAAAAAAGCATCTGTAGTGATATCAAATCTTTCTCTCTCTGACCAATTTCGGACTGAAAGACAAGCACATACCGTTGAAAATGATGAAGCGCGACTCTGAAGCAACAAATCATTCATCTCAGATATCGACACCACAACTGCTGGTTGCTTGAGGCCTCCCTTCGGAGCTGAAACATTATTCTTGGAAGAACTATTTTCGGGCAAAACAGTCTGTCTTTGCACTTCCTTGGATTTTTCATCCTTAGCAATTACGTTGCCTGTGTCTTTGTCCACCAAAGATGTGTTGGGATAAACAGAAATGATCGGACTATGAGAATTTATATTTGCTGGAGTGGCACTTATACCTCCATTTTCCTCTTCCGTCAAACCATTACTTTCTTCCGAAGTACTCCCTAACGAAGAACTACTATCAGTCGCAGCATTATTTGGAGCGAAAAAGCTGTAAGCGGATTCTCTAGCCTTCCCCGGTGCTAAGCTATTATCTGCAGCAATTGATATGTCCACTGTTGAATTGTCATTAAGCTCCACAAAATCCACCAAAGGAGATTCGTCTGCTGGATCCTTATCTGCTTCTAATTTGAAAGAATCATCTGACCCTCCATTCTTTTCCGGTACAAAATTATTCTCGGATCCACTGTCCTCTCCTTCAGAGGGCTTGGTTGTGTTATCATAATTAAGGTAAGTTTCTGTAGCTGTGGAGTTTAGATCGTCAAAAATTGTCATATTGCTTGATATATTGCTGGCAGAAAATCTAGACGTTATGCGACTGCCAAATGGGAGTTCAAAGTACTGACCCATATCGATTAGCCAAATGGAAAACACCATCCCGATTAGCCATACGAGTATCCTGGCTTTAAACTGCCATAAAACTTTCGATTTGTGACCCATGTCGGGATTAGCTAGCGGATGAAACTCTGCTGACCTCTGTTTATCCCTGCAAAATTCCAAATCTAAAAACTCAGATGGGCAGCCCTATATATAGCTCTAGACTTTGAATGTTGCAAATGCTTCATGAAGTTATGCAGTGGAAAGGAACTCAACAGAAACTCACAAGCCACTGGCATAATGGTAAAACATAAGCCGTAAGTTAACCTCGACTCTTCTAACTATTCGCAAGTACCCGTGTTGGACACTCGTGCTTGTGTAAGGGTGAGGGACATGTTTCCAGCTCCCGTAACAAGTTTAGGCACAATGTCTTCTAATTTTCGTGTTATTTAAGATAAAGAAGCTCACATTAGCTGGGAAAGAAACATTGTTCATGACCTTTCACACGGATGAGAACGAGAATTCATAGCCGCGAGAGCATATTGCACAATCTATCCCCATTACCCGTAAACTTTTGGACACATCGCAATTGCTATGATTTATGTTTTAGGAAGGTCGGACCCTGGAACACGCACCATCACCCAAGTACCCGTACCCAAGTCCATCTATCATAGGACAAGACAGATTAGATCAGCTGTCAGTTGCAATGTGCAGGTTCGAACAACGGATCTGATAGATAGACACACTTAAGCTCAGAAAACACTTCAATAGATCTTGATTCTACCACGGAGCCAAACGCCCATAAGATTCCCAATTTTTAGATTGGATTTACGCGTGAAAGAGTAACAGAGAAACATTGGAGAAAACATTCATACATAATTTGATGCACGTTTACCTATGTAGCTCCAACTGAGACATGTGACACTACACACGCCGACACAGGCAGTTATAATTTTGAAAAAAATGGAGGACACGACGTATTATGGAACATGTTCCAAATAATATCTACGTAGAGTATTATCTGAATGAACCACAAAAAATAAGCTCTCCTTTTAAATTTGTAACACCACAAACACCCTAGACTAATATTCATCATCATATCATTCACAAAAGTATTTCGAAAAAGATGTCTTGCTATTTATGTTCATGCGTCTTCGTAACTAACAAACCATCGTCCGGTTCAAAAAAAAGTACAACTTCTCTAAGTACTAATTAGAGTCTACTATTTTGTTTCACACACTTTTTTGTGCGTGCCCCAAGAGTGTTAGAGCATTTCATAGACTTTCTCTAGGGTATCCGAATGAAAAAATTGGGACCGGAGAGTGTCTTGGAGAGTGTCGGCGTCCAACACGGATCCTCGTCCGACAAAGTGCCCATGCTACTTTAACGAAGTGCCCATGCTACCTTATTTAAGAAAATAAGGTTATCCCAGATAGAAGCCTTAAAAGGCTTCAGATTATCACTCCTTAATTTCCTCCCACAGCAAACGTAAACCCAAAATTTGATTCCCCAAGGAGAATTCAAAACATGCAGCACAAGAACCGAATAAATAACCCAAAAAAAATAAAACTTATTAGAAACAAATTACTATAGAATTCAGACATACCATCAATCAACACATGCCAAACACACATAGTACTAGATCAAGAGAAGGGGAATTAATCTAAGCCTACACATGGAAAATTCAGCCAAAGGGAAAGAGAAAACAGGAATTAAGGCTCCATTCGTGTGACCGTAATATTTCCCGGCATAAAACATGTTACGTTGAAACAAATGGAGCCTTAAACAAATGGAGCCTTAAGTCAAACCCACCAATTGGTTCGCCTTAATATGTACTGGGAAAATAGGTACCTGAAAGGGGAGGTGGAATTGCTAATTAGACAGAGCCGATAGCAATCTACAAGCTGGAGGATCCTCTGAGTTTCTAGTGACATATATTGTTCTGTTGGATGGGATCCTCCCCGGTTACTGTTCGGATAGTCCATATTTTTCTCATGAACACCCTTTTTCAGAAGATTAAAAAATAACGCACGTTATGTAATGTATTAGCTGCCATGTAGCGACTTTTCAGACCTCTCTGGTACTGCTACACTCCGTTACACCAGTGCTATCAAAAATTCACACCCGTATCGGCCTGTTCCCTCCACGTGCCGCTTATTATCTGGTTTTTTGCTCGCTACGTGACAGCTATGGCAGCAGGGGATTTGGCGTCAAAAACAATTTCTAAAATTCACGACGGTTACACCCAATTCTCACTACATATCATTCGATATTCTTGCTACCGATACACCTGTACAGCTACCGCTGCAAAGTCCACTACTATTTAAAACTATCCTAATGGAATCGACACTTGTAAGATATCTCTAGCCGTTGTCTTGGACAGTTACTTACTGGAGAGGATCATTGCCAAGTCTTTTCTTACAGCTCAGGTATTTGGTCATGGAGGGAAAAATTGAGAGGATAATTAGGACCCTGCATCAACTGCAGAGAAACATTTGCTGTTTAATTTGGGCCGTTTAAATCTACAATTATTGGTTCAGATTTGTTGAAAATTTGTACTGGTAAAGAATTATTGGTAAGAAATTATTAACAAATTTGGACCATTAAAAATACTATGTGAGGGTTGCGATCACGTGAACTACGCACCTGCAGTCCAAGGACTCTAGACAAGCCATTTCCTGTAATTATGTCATGCATGATAGCTCCAAGGTTAGTCGCCGTTTGTTTCTCCATCGTATATTCGACGGTGTCATATTCATTGTCTTGTTATATATATATATATATCGGCAAGTTTGTATCATCTTATTTGACAAATTGATTCTCATAAAAAAGTCTCTTTCAAATTTTCAAACCTCAATAATTCTCCCCATGTCATTACATTCCTAACAAATTTTTAACTCGTAAGTTCCTCTCCATTTAAAAATACTAACTGTTACTTTCCCTTCTTAAAAGTGTCAGTTCTCTTGGACATTAAGTAGTGCGAGCGAGCTTAGTCAAAAAATTCACCATCCATATAGTATAAATGATGCTAGCATCAAACTCATGCTATGCACGGCACGGATTCAAGTGCACACGCTTCATTTAAGTTCCCATCCAAAAAAACTCATATTTAGTTTAAAGTGTCAAATTCATCCAAGTGCATGGATCCAAGTGGACACGCTACGCCTGGCATTGATTTATTTTAAAAATGAATTAGTTTATGTTCATATAAGTAGTCAACAGTAAAAATACATTAGATTATGTTCATTCCTTAATTCATTGAGGACCTTAACAATAATTTATCTAATTCCTTTTTTCCGCATCGGTTTTTGTGGCAATGGCATTCCTTAAATATGCATGATTCCTTTCTCATTGTTGGTAGTTTTTTTTTTTTTTTTTCCGCTGGATTGTTGGTAGTTTGATTAGGGATGACAAAGTGAACGGAACCAATGGGTACCCGAACTGTAACTGAAATTTTTCCCCAAACCATAACCGAAAAATTCCCCGTGGGTATGGGTATGGTTGAGGCCTTGGATAACCGAACGGGTATCGGTTCGGGCATGGTTTAGCAGATTCCCGAACCGAACCGATATATATATATATAGGAGTCCAGTGGTCGAAGTGCATATGTCCATAAATTTAAGGACTAGATAGTTGCATGTGTTAAGATTAAAGGGCCTGAAGTGTGATAACCCTTTATTTATAATTAATTAGGGTTACAATTAACAACACAAATTCATACCTCAAGCCCACCCATCCTCCCTTCCGCGTTGTAGAGAACCCCTCACGGCCTCACCGCCGCTCGTTGTTCCCCCCTCTCCCTTTCTCTCAGACATGAGACACCCCCACCCACCTGATCAGTTTCTTCAGAACAAAACTCAGACGCTTATGAACTCATTTATGTTTTAGCTTTCTGCGTATTCCTTTTGTTCATCTCCCTACCAGGTCCGAATCTCTATAATTTGCCCTTCTTCTTCTCATCATATGTTAGGGGCTTGGGCTCGAAAGCTGGCCTTGCTCAACAAGCCTCTTTATTAGGTTGGTTGCTTGTTTCTACACAGATCGGAGGCTCCAGAGATCGGCCACTCCGGCGACATCCAAACATACATACTCCTCTCTCTCTCTGTTACTCCCTCTTTCTTCTCTCATCGATCAGAATCCACCCAAAAAACTTGAAATCGTTCAAAAATTTTAGATCTGCCCATCACAGTTGTCATTTGGTTCGGGTACCCAATTGGTTCGGGGATTACCCGAACCCCGAATGGTTCGGTTATGGTTTCTTGTTACTCTCCCCGTTCGGGTATTAGGGCGGATATGGGTTGGGGTTCGGTTTCGGGGATCGAGTACGGAATTCCTCATATCTGCCCTGAACGCCCCGATTGTTATCCCAAAGTTTGATAACCTAAATTTAACACTTTAAATTGAATCAATTAAGTAATAAATGACTGAGTAAGTTTGATAACCACATTTTATATTATTTAACAAACTAGTACTCCCTCCGTCCCTTTTTTAGAGTCCAGTATTCCATTTTGGGCTGTCCCTTAATAAGTGTCCATTTGGTAAAGTTAGTGGGTAAAAGTTGATGCATTGTCTATTTTGCCCCTAAAAGTAGATTCCTTTTTAAAAAGTAAGTGAGTAAAAGTGTAATGATGATGGGTAAGTTGGGAAAGTGGAGGAAAAAGTTGATGTGAAAGGTATAATGATGATGTCTTTTTAATAAGTTGGAGTTACGAAGCAGGACACTTAAAAAGGGACGGAGGGAGTATCACTTAAAATGTGGGGTAAAATGTTTTAAAAAATTAAGTAGCTTTGAATTATTTAATTTTGACTGAATTAAGTAGCTTTAAGTACTTGCATTCAATCACTCCCACCACCACCACCCCCTCCACCACCACTAGTAGTACTACTCAATTAACACCACCACTAGTCTTACAATCGCTCTACCACCACCCTCACTCCATCACCATGCAATCCACCACCACCACCACAATCACCACTCCATCATTACCATTAGTACATTATAAAATAAATTAAGAGAGAATCAGAACTAAAATTAATTCATCATTTTTTTAATTAAGCACTTAATATGTTTATCAAACAGTTTTTTAGCTTTTAGTTTTATCATACAGTATCTATACTATAGTATGCATCTTCATATAGAAAATTAATTGTCAAAACATTTCCTAATTTACAAAAATTAATCAATCATATGGATTCTACCTACCAATTTTTCATTTATATTACGCCAATGGAATATATTTTTGGATCTATACAATTAAAAAAATATATAAGAAATTAAGGAACACTTGTCGCATCTACAGGCCTTCTCACTAAATGACCATTTGCTTTAATATATAGTATACAATATATATAGATAGAGAGATGCCTATATCTATGATTCTATTACATAACATGCTTTATCCGTCAAGAACCATTTTGGGAGTTAAAAAATCTATGACCTCGATGAAATATTATTAATTCTAAAAAATGTTAAAGGATTTGTTAGATTATCTTGATTTTTCATTAGGAAAAGTAAATTCATAATTACCATGATAAAATTCACTAGTAGTTTATGTATAATTCGGAAATTCCATCCAAATTAAATGGTCTGATCGATGGAGAGACTCCAACAAATTAAGAACCATATTCTATTCTCGACCCCTTCTCATCCTATCCCTGTAGTAGCATCAACCGTTGAGATATCAAAAATGACGTATGCATAGCCTTGCGATTTTTAGTTCATTTTATTTGTACTGGAGTACTATTTTTGCGGTCTTTCGAGGTTAATAATTTCGCGTATTGTTATCCTATAAGTTGCTTAATGTATTTATTGGGAAAAACTTTGGTGTCCCCCTTCTAAATGTTATGCCTTTGAAACACTACAACACGAAATGGGTATGCGAGGATTTAGTTTCCTCTCAAAAGCACCTGCTTTCCTCGCAAAATGTATTAGTAAGGAAATTTTTTCTCACTAGTTTTTCTCGCCTAAACGTTGTCGTAAAAAGTATTAGCAAAGAAAAAATAGATTTCCTCGCCTATTTGAACACAAATGCCAGGAATTTGAATTTTTTTCCTCGCCAAACAAATTAAAATCGAACAAGCTCCTTCTTTGCATATTGTGCAGTTCCCAACACTCGAACCTACAACCTCTTACTTAAGACACACAAGACCTATCAACAGCACTACGTGACACTTCTAGTTAGAAAAGTGAACTTTTTCCTATAAAGTATTACATTCTTGAATCTCTTTCACCTCTCTAAATTAGTTTCTTCAACATTAATTATGTCATTTTGACTTTTTGTACTCTTATAGCATTTGAACTTTATTTGAACAAGTTTAACTTTCTGCTGGCACAATATATTTTTTTTGATCAGCACAAATTTTATTAATCACCGAATTCAAAAATTATAGAGAGTAAAGGCACAAGAAAATTAAAATTACTTAATCTTCATAGGCACCCGAGACTCAAACACAATAATTTTCTAGTTGAAACATGTTATATTGGTATCTGACAGTAGCTTTTAAAGGACTAATAATATGTGTTATTATTCTAATTTTTGATGGAATAATCCGTAACTATTATGGAATGAGATTTTTGTCGTCATAAGCTCAAGATATATTTTAATATTAGATTATGAGTGACAAGAGGCATCACTGTCATTTTTTTATTTTAAAAGTGCATTTGACCTTCTTCTTTTTGCCAAATACAAAGGTTATTATAGATTTGTAGTTATTTTTTAAAGTTTTTTTCATCATTGCTATAATAATATGAACAAAATTTGTAAATATTCAAATAAGATCATCCTAAAAGCACTAAAGACAATACTTTTTAAATTTTTTCATCTTTAACAAATTTTTTAAAATTTTAAATTACCCAATATCTCTCCCACACACACACACACTATGTATATGTATATATAAAAATATGCATGATACTTACAAAATTGCATTTGAAATTAATATTTAACATATTTATCTATTTATAAAGGAATGCCATTAAAATCACCTAAGTTGGTTTAAATAAAAATCAATAACGGTTCACACAAAAATCCTTTACAGCATGAATGAACAATAGATATGAAATAATGTGTTTTTTTTTTTTTGTGTGTGTGTGAAATAGTGTATTTTATGTAAATGTTTTGAAAATAAATTTGTGATGATCTAATTAACTTCGAGATATTTTCAATACGACATCACTTCAAGATGTTTTTGACTTTATTACTCCCTCCGTCCCTTATTTAGAGTTTTGTATTTCATTTTGAGCTGTCTCTTAATAAGTACCCATTTTGTAAAGTTAGTGGATAAAAATTAGTGTATTGTCTATTTTGTCTATAAAAGTAGATTTCATTTTGAAAAGTTAATGAGTAAAAGTGTAATGATGATAGGTAAGTAGGAAGAATGGAGGAAAAAGTTAATGTGAAAGGTCTAATGATGATGTCTTTTTAATAAGTTGGAGTTACAAGGCAGGACACTTAAAAAAAGGACGGATGGAGTATCTTTTGTTGAGTTTTTCATTACTATGGAATAAATCCTCGATACCTACACTTCAAGATATATTTCATTGCTAATTAGAATAAGAAAAGTGACAAATATGAGATTTTTTCACCAATTCAATGCGATTGACGAGGAAACTATTTTTTCCCGTTTATCACTTTTTTATTGTAATAAATTTGATAATAATATTGAACTATGTAGTTGATTATGTCTTACCATTGTGATATTACAAATACATATGAACATAATTAAGAATGACTTATATATATATAAAAAAAATTAATAAGTCGTAAAAAAGGCGAGAAAATAAGATTTTCCTTGCCAAATGTAAGCTTTTGACGAGGAAATCTGTTTTCCTCGCTAGCTAGAAAAGACGACAAAATTGAATTTCCTTACAGATAATGTACTTTCAGCAATGAAATCCATTTTCCTCGCCATATTTCCTAGCTTGGGCCTTTCGTGTTGTAGTGAATTTTTGAATGGTTATATTATATTATAGAGGAGACCGTGTCCCTGACAAAAGGAGACACCATATATAGCATCATCCGTATTTATTTATTCAATTTTTGGAGAAGCGGGCCAACTCTAATGAATTTCAATACAATTGTGATGCCAAGTACCAACTAATCCATGAAAGATATTGAATTGTTTGTTTATTTTGTTTCGACTGCGAGGGGTGCATGAGCAATTGGTTTACCTCTATACAGAGATGGCAAATGGGCAGGTTTGGACAGGTTAAAATGGGTCACGGATTAATTATAGACGGGTTGAATATGGGTCAAATAATAAACGAATTGAAATGGATCATGTCGAATATGGGTCAAGTCAAATCCAAACCTACTCGACCTTACCCAGTCCCCCCCTCCCTTTTCGCCCTTTTTTTCCTTTTCTTCTTTCCCTTCCTCTTATCCCCCGACCCGTTTCCATTTTCTCCCCTTTTCCTTTTTGTCCTAATTAAATTTTTTTTTTTCCGCATTGGTTCGTTTTGCGACTTTTATCCTTGTCAATTGTCTTGACGAGAGGAAACAAAAAAGTAATTTTTCCCCTTCCTTCTTTTCGAGAGATTCAGTTAGGCCTAAAAAAAATGTCGAAATCCAGTTTAGGCTTAAAAATATCGAAATTCAGTTTTACTTTATTTTTGTCTCGTACCTTTCGGGAACAGAAGAAGTATTGAAGCAATTAGAGGCTAAAAAAACTTTTAAAAAATCAGGTTTTTACTTTTTTTTCCATTTCCAAACAATAACGTAACTTCGACGAGGAGTCAGAAGCCGCGTCAGAGAATCGTCTACAAGTCGATGATTGCACCGATTAAAAATTATGTTGAGTCACCTCTATAAAATCATTAATTTTGACGGAGTTTTTAATGGAAACTATATGGACTATGGGGTGTAGTATACCGTAGTCAGACCATTCGAGAAAAAAAAAACTACTATAATTCTAATAAAAAATTTAAACTTGTGTGGGCAGGGGCTATGGCAGTGGCGCGGGCTCATCCGCCCCTCAATCCGTCCGTGAGCTTACGTTCCGCTAGGATCGTCTTATAAATTATAAATAGAGGTTTACGATGAGTTTGCTACAAATCGCAAGACCTGTAAAAAAGAAAATCGAAAAATCTAGAACTTGCAAAAACTCATGCGACACAAGATATTTTTTCATGAACTCGTAAAAATGTGTATATACAAATTTTTTCTCTAGAGTGAATTTTTTTGAACAGCTTAAAATTTTTTTTTTGAACCACTTTTCTCTTGAGTGAATAACATAAAATATGTTGAGAATGACGAAGCAAATTACAGAAATAGAGATTGAGATGGAACAGGGTTCGATTTAAGGAGAGAGAGAGAGAGAGAGAGAGAGAGAGAGAGAGAGAGAGAGAGAGAGAGAGAGAGAGAGCAGTGCTGCTTCTCTGAACCAGTGTGGGTTTTGGACTAAAGACGGGAGCAATTAAAAAAAGTTTTGGACTAAAGGCGGGAGCAATTAAAAAAAACTGGCCAACATGAATCTTTTCATTTTAATCCATATTGAACCAATTTTAACCCACCTAAACCCATATAAATATGGGTTGAACCCATATGGGCGGGTTGAGTTGGGTTATAAGTGGGCGGATTTGGACGGATTAAAAAATATGAGCTGAAATTGCCACCTCTATAGTTCTATACATGAGTGTCACATATAGGTTTGAGTTAAAAAAAAAACATTTAGGTTGTGTTTGGATTTTGAAATTTGTGAAGGTAATTGAAGGGATCATATATTTTTTTTAAAGCGTGGAAAAGTGGATATGTTTCCTACTTTTTTTTTTTCAATCGGTAATAGGTTATTTTTATTGTTGCATCAAAGAAACATCGAGGGAGGCTTCCCTATGAACCCAGCTTGAAAAATAATATATTAGCTTCCTACTTTGAGAGGTTGTTTGGGAGCCTCATTTTGCAATTTTTAGCTTTTAGGTGTTCGGCCCCCTCACCGGGATGAATTCTCTTTAGAATGTATTTTCGGTTTTTAAGTTCAGAGAACAAAAGCCAAAAGTAGGGGGAGAGGAACTTTTTGACTTCTCGTTCCTCACTTTTTCCATTTGGTTAAAATAAAAGACCTACAAAATATGTTGTGGGGCGTAGTTGTTAATGACTACCATCTGCTCAAGATTGTAAGAAACTAAACTATTCCAATTTCAATTTCATGCGAAATCAAACATAGTGACCCAATCTACTGAGTTTCATCTGAATTTCAAATAATCCAAAATATGAATTTACACGTTCCATTTACAATAGATTGGGCTCGTGACTTTTCAAAAGTCATAGAATTTGTAGCTTGTTCACCAATAGTCACCTCTCTTGGGCTAATCACAACAATCGCATTCTTTGATATAAACTCAATGATCACAACTTTTGATTTAATTACAAGGGTCACACGTCTTCACATATAAAACAGTTTACGTACATGGGCAAAGTGATTTTCCAGTCAGAACCCACCAGGCCTCACGTACTTATGACAAAATGTCCACACAATAAATTAATCATTGACTCAAGGAAGATAGTTAATTAACAATTCCACCGTCGGGGCTATATGGACCGTTGCAAGTCTTCATCAACGGGTCAGTTTCAGTTTTAATTCTCTTCAGAATCAAATCAGTTCATTGCAAACTCTCGCACAGTCTGATATTTTTTACCCATCTTTACCCCAACATGGGTAATCAGCAAGCAGGAATCGAGATCTTCCACAATCCCAGCGCACTTCAGTTTAACCACCCAATCACCCATGATTTACTAAAGAATATACTCATTTCATTTTAGTGGAATTCCAGTTCTACAATTCAAAGAATATAGGGATTAAAAACTCTGAATACCTGGCGCAATCATCTGTAAAGGTAACAAAGTACTTACAACCACCTTTAGTTTGAACAAATTTCTTTTTCTTTTTTTTTCCAAAAGTTGAGACATAATATTTATCAAAAGATCCTCATGAAAGAAGGTTGGGAGTCCACAGATCGACACTTCAACAGAAAGAGTGTATAAGCGCATAGATGCGCCGCCTTACAAACAGTGGCGACGGCATAAGGAAGCTAGTGGGGTCCACTGACCCACGGGAACAAATTCAAATGCTACTAGTGTTATGCTATACAATTCTATTCGTCAAGATATGAACCCATTAAAAATTATTTATGACCCCCATCCTAGTGTGCATACTACAAATTCAGTACTATGTAATATTTTCCGTTAAAAAAACTTCTCTTTTTTAAAGTATACTAATTCCGAGTGTCCAGTCGTGCCAGTGTACACGCACCTTGATTAATTATTGGAAACTCAATCCCACCGTCCATTAGCATGGAGCCCAATTAAAACTAGGGCAATCTCCTGTTTGGATTAAGCCATAACAGTTGAATCCACCTTGGAGGTTTCAAATCTGATAACTTAAGAGGGGAACAATATGCATCTTTTTCTTTTTTTACAAAGAAGCAAGAAAGTTTCATCACCTTCTGATTATTTGTGCAACAGAAAATTAGGTTTTGAATTGACAACAAGGAATCTAAGACTAAATTTTAGTTTTTCAAATGGGTATGAAAAAAAATTGAGCTTGGAGAGATTTTTTGGGTTAAAAATTAATCCACTGTCGTAGTATGTACGGTATCGAGATCAATCTCGTATTCCGATTTACTCGTTTGAGACCTATTTAATCGATCATTTAGCATATTATCAAGAGCTAATTTAGTGTGGAATTGTTTGAAGAAAACTTTAAAATTTTGATTGAGCTATAATCAACCATTTTAAATGTTAGTGAATTTAGAAAAATTTCGCCCGCATGAAGTAATAATTCTAGCGTCGCCACTGCCTACACAATGAGAAGAAACCCCTCAAATGAGGACAAAACCCTCTGAAGGATGACAAACCCCCCGAAAGAGGACATTATTAAAACAAATAACAAAATAAAAGAAGCACCGCTGAGACATCCGCCATCACTCTTTCGTAGCCACCTTGATGGACTCGTAACCACCACCTCTGCTTCACAAAATAGAAACACATCGTTGGGAGGTGGTTGCCCAGCAAATGCGGTAGATGGCGTTAGGTCACAAATATGAGAAGATGGAGGCTGAGAACGGTGGTAGATAACATCTTAATTACCCGCAGCCACTGATACCGAAGCCCCAAAACGTCACCGAAAAACAATCTGGCTGAAGGATCCCTCCCCTTCCGCCGCCTGAGAAGGGGGGGAGTAGAAGAATTGTTGGCGGCTAGGGTTTGGAAATTTTCAAAGAGAGCCCCGAGAGAGAAAGAGAGACTTGGATAACTCCAAGTTGATTTGAACAAATTTCAAAACGCACAAATTCGAGTGAATTAGTGCAAGAGGTTATATGCTTTCTTTTAACTCTGTGAAAGGAGTTCTTTGCCATTTTTGCCTCCACGCATATTTTCACATTTAGTATCCCAATTGATATGGAATTTAGGCAAATAAATTAACTAAATTAAATGGCACGAGGTGTCATAGTTAACATGACCTAATCAACCATGCCATAAATCAGAAAATTTAAGGATATAAGCAGAAGATGTCTTTATCTTATTGACACTCGGAGAGGCTGAAACCTAAGTCATTTCATCTATTCTAAAGAGCCCGTTACACATGTAGCCCCTACCCATGCACCTACACCCCATTAATTCTTAGTTAGCACAACTTTATCGGCTTCAAAAACCATACATCTATTCTAAAGAGCCCGTTACACATGTAGCCCCTACCCATGCACCTACACCCCATTAATTCTTAGTTAGCACAACTTTATCGGCTTCAAAAATCATACAAGCTTCTTGATAAGGCGCGAGCCAGATATAAGATTCTTGCGAATTTCTGTCGCATGCATCACATCATTCAGAATGAGCTCCGTCTCAGAAGTCATTTTAAAAAGCACTTTCCCCTGCCCTTCAACCTTGGAACTGAAGGAATTTTCCATGAAGAATTGTTTGCCAGATTCCACCGATTGATAGGTGGTGAACATCTTCTTATCTTCTTATCTACACACACATGGCGAGTGGCGCCATATCCCGCCATCACTACTTGGGATTTGAACCTACCATGTTAACCTCTGAAACTACAGCCAATAAGTCAGTTCTTCAACCCCATCAGAAAGAGTCTCCATCTCAGTCGTATTGGTCTGCACTAGTTTCTTGTTCTGATTTCCTTACTTACTACGACAATTAGCAGCCCGATGTCTGTGCTTGTCACACACAAAACACTTCCCATCAAATTTGGGCTTCTTGCCGACACCACCTTTAGGGCCCAGGTCAATTCCTTTGGCAGGTTTCTTCCTTTTCTTGTTGTGGTCGCAGATGCTTGCATTTTACCTTGTTCCGCCATGTTAGCATTAGCCGCGTACTGATTCACAACCCTCTTGTCTAAATTCAGATTAGCTTCCTATGTACAACCAGATCCTCCAAGCTCATATCCTTGCGTTTGCGCTTGAGATATTTCTTGAAGTCTTTCCAAGTTCATATCCTTGCGTTTGGGAAAAATGGATTTTGATTAATAAATTAATAGCTAACTTTCGTGGCAATAAGAGCCATTAACAGCCGTTTGTTCCGAAAAGGTGTGTCCTTTTTCTTTTCTTTTTTTCAACATTGTATACATCGGTGGGATTTAATGGGTGGTGTTAGAGTTAGCACAAGGGGATTCAAAGACTATCTATAACCCTGACCTCCAAAGCCCCACCCCCGTGGGATTCAAACTTTGATCCCTACTGGGAAGAGGAAGATGAGCAACCAACTTCACAAGAAGTGGGAACCTAAAAGGTGTGCCCTTTGAAGTGGCATTTTTTCACTATTAGAGTTGCACCCTTTCTGTTCAATTTTTCCGAACAGGTTCCTCCCCCTTTCGAAGAGTCACGGATATCCCTACAAAAATATGGATCATTTGCATTCATTTTTCTGGACCGAAAAAATACACAGCATACATAATGCGTTTGAGGGAGAGTACTACACTAGTTTTCATTCGTTTGTCGAATAGATTGGAGTGATACTTCTGTTCGTCGATATGATCGAGTAATTCTCGGAGGCAATCGTTCGAGTATCCCAACAACACTAGTGTGGGGATGGATTTGCTTTACGGATATAGTATCCAATACTAGCCTCGATTGCCAATTTCTAGGCACCTGATATTGGCTCCGTAAGTTTCTGATCTTGATTATTAAATGGTATGTTGCAATCTATTTTCCAGTAATAAGACAAACCCCGGTTCCAACAATTGCATTCTACTCATATCTCTCAAACAATACAACATTCATAATTCATTTTGACCATAATTCAAAAGGCCAAAAATGTAAAGAGCAAAATGCGAAACACCCTCTTTATTTCCTCGGTTTCCTTTTTCAGCATCAAATTCCTTAACAAACTCATGGGAATAATGGAGATCTCCATTCCATTTAATGTAGGGTTGATACCTCACTTATTTTAAGAGGGACGTGTAATATAATCTTACCTATCTTTAATTAGATAATACTACGTCATTTTGATTCCTTGACTAAGTTTTATTAAATACTTTTAGACTTCGAATAAAAAAGTGTATGCAAAAAATTAGTATAATTTGAGATATATTTTACTGGTCCAAGTATAAAATAATCATAATTCAAAAAAAAAAAAAAATAGATTTTACGGGTACAATGCTTATCTAGGATGTTGACACCGAATTCTGCCACCTATAAGAGCACAACTCTATTTATTTTTTTCTCGGCAAAAGAAATTTATCTATACTTGAAAAAGTAATACAAAGATTAAATGGACCAAGGGTAGAAACGAAAATGCTACCTGAGACCCACAAACAGGAAGTCAAGACGCCAACCGAAACAAAAATAACCATTGGAAAGGAACGCCTAAACCTAACTGCCAAACACTTCCAAACCTCAAAAGTCAAAAACCAACTAAATTAACAAGCACCTACAACTACAAGAGAAAAGCCAAACCAAAACCTAAAACAACTGGAAACCCCAACACAGGCCATAGCCACAACCAGCGCCCTCGCTAAACCAACCAGAACGAAAACTGCATCATATACTCAAAGCCTTGCACAAAACCAGAAAACAATATGAATGTTGTAGTGTTTGAGAGACATGTGCAAAATGCATTTATTGGAACCGGGATTCGTCTTATTACTGGAAAATAGATTGCAGCACACCAAAAAGTAATCAAGATCAGAAACTTACGGGGCCAATTTCAATCGTCTGGAAATTGACAATCGAGGCTAGTATTGGATACTATATCCTTAAAGCAAATCCGTCCCCCACACTAGTGCTGTTGGGATACTCGAACGATTGTCTCCCAGGATTACTCGATTTCGGCGAACAAAAGTAGCACTCCAATTTATTCGACAAACGAACAAAAACTAGCTAGTGTCGTACTCTCCCTCAAAGGCATTATGTATGCTCTGTACTCTCCCGGATATTATATCCTGTGGGCATATATAATAAGGATAGAGGGAGAGGTGGTGTTATTATTCCGTCTTCATATCCATCTTCTAAATTGCGAAAATGCCACTAATTCTATATTTGCCCACTCATATCCATCCTAGAACAAACCAAGCATATAACATATCTCCTCTTCTATAATTACTCAAATAAATCATCTATATCATATTTCCGCTATATAAATGTTCGTCTTTTTATCATATGTCCCTCCATATTATATCCATCCAAAACAAATTTGGTTGGCAAATGACCTGGCCATTAGGGCATTAGTTGATGTACAAAAAAAGTAGCTCGATAAATGTAAACAGTACAAAAAGCGTATGAACGCACACTCTGTTAAAATTAATACCTTGCAGGGGTGGAACTATCAAGAGTGCCACCTCCGTTTCAAAAATACCCAAAAAAAAAAAAAATTACACAAGAAAGGATTAAATATAAAAATATGAAAGGTCTACGAGGAAGTGTAATCTGGCTGGTTGGTTCTGGAATGTGTCTTAATTTGCTTGGCAATGGCGGATCCGCTTATGGCGAGGGTGATCACTCGAACATCCCGAAAAAAAAAAATTAGAATACACGTAAAACTTTTAGTTTTTTTTGTGTAGTTGTAACCTTCTAGAAAACCCTGCCCATATCTAATTTTTTGCAGTTTTAAAAATTTTGAACACCTTTTCGAAAATTTCTGAAGCCGCCCGCTTGTTCAAGTCGCTCTTGCAGCTTTGCACGTTTTCCTTCTTTTCAAAACCCCTTTCAGCTCTCTCTCTCTCTCTCTCTCTCTCTCTCTCTCTCTCTCTCTCTCTATATATATATATATATATATATATATATGATCGGGAAGGACTTGATTCGAACAGTTTTTTATTGAACGGTTCAAATAAAAACTGCTCAAATCAAGCCTTCTCCGGTCATTTTATTTGCTAATTTTTTGCAAACACCATTAAAATCACATTTTGCACACATTGAACGGTTTGGATCATAAAAATTTGATCGGAAATTATGAGATTGAGATTTAGGGTGTTTTTTTAGGTGTCCCTTGAACTGTCTCGTATATATATATATATATATATATATATATATATATGGGGACCGGTACCCCTCACACAAAAGTTGACACAAGTTTTGTGAGGGACTCATTTTGAAGTCTCATGCAAATGATCGGAGCCGTTCAATTTGTTTAAAGCGTATTTTTAAGGGTTTTCGTAAAAAATCAACTCATTCGGATATCGGTAAATGCTTGATCAGTTCATTCACTCATTTCCCGTCAAATTTTATAGGATAAAACTCAATGAACCGATCAAACCCTTACCGATATCGAAATGAGTTGATTTTTTGCAAGAACTCTTAAGAACATATTTTAAACAAATTGAACGGCTCCAAGCATTTACATCGAACTCCAATATTTTGTCAAGATTTGTGTCAACTTTTAGGTGAGGGAAAATATATATATATATATATATATATATATATATATATATGTGTGTGTGTGTGTGTGTGTGTGTGTTTGCATAAATCCCACAACGTTTTGAAAATTCCACAAGCTTTGTAATTCTTTCCACTAATTGGAGAGAAACGAGACTCATTTCGATATGGGTTTTTTTTATCGGCATTAGATATTAAATTTTATCCCACAAGTTAATTATTTTTCCTGTCTTTATAATGGGTGCACATAGACATATTAAGTGAGTTCACAAACATGTCAATTTATATACTTGTATGAATAAGTTATGTATTAATTCTCTTTTTTTCTACACTTAGAGTTAAAAATGGATGCCCCATTGCCCTGCAATCAATTTAGTTTTTTTTTGTGCTTGTCAGGGGAGAAAGCGGAATGCGGCGGCTCCCTTATTGAAGTTACTTGTCAATTTTATTTGTGACGGTGCTCACCAAAAGAGAGAGCGGGATGCTGTAGCTCCCCCTCTTAGAAATTTAAATTTACACAAGAGTGGGATGTAGCAGTTCCCATAAATTCCATTGATGCCACCCTCGTACCCAAATCCTGGTGCCGCACCTATACCTTGTTTAAGTTGTGTATTTGGAATATTTATATCGGAAATCCTATGTGTACCGACCGTTTTTGTAGGGAAACCGTACCGACGGCCGCGCGCGGCCGTCTCCGGCCACCGAACGGCCGATCCGATCCGTCCAAAAATTTTATAAAAAAAAACCGAGGGGCCCAACGCGGGAATCAACGCCATCCGATGTGTGTAGGGTGCTTGATCTAAACACCCTATTTTTCGTGTATATACATATATACACGAAAAATAGGGTGTTTAGATCAAGCACCCTACACACATCGGATGGCGTTGATTCCCGCGTTGGGCCCCTCGGTTTTTTTTTATAAAATTTTTGGACGGATCGGATCGGCCGTTCGGTGGCCGGAGACGGCCGCGCGCGGCCGTCGGTACACCGTCGGTATGGGCTGGTCGGTGTAAATAGCAATACTCTATTTATATTGGGCTAGTTCATTTTTATGTTGTTATTGGGCCCAATGTTAGTGTAAGCCCAAGTCTATTATATTGTGCAATGTTTCTTAATATTTGAGAAGTGGCAATAAAAGAAAAGAGAAAAAAGAAATCTTGTAATTGCGCGAGAGTGTCATTCATATTTCAAACCAACCGTGCACTAACTTATAAGGGAATTACTTCGGTGTCTGCCTCTGTTTTAGAGACACCGTAATTTTTTGTATAACAAAATCATTATGAGCATAATCAAAACCGATTACAAGCACAATAGAACCATAACAAGGTATAATAAAACCAAAACTTGTTTGTTATGCCTTGGTTAAGTTTGGTTATGTCTTGATTGATTTTTCGGATATTCTTTGGTTATGTCTTGGTTGATTTTTTGGATATTCTTTGGTTATGCCTTGTTTGAGTTCTGTTATGCTTATAATGGATTTTAGTTATGCTCATAATGATATTGTTATGCCAAAAGTTACGGTGACTCCAAAACGAAGAGAGACCGAAGCGCTTCCCAATTTATAGTTTTAGTGTTGTTTTATACATGGAACAATTTTATATACAGAAAGTCCATCCCACCGCTATGTTTTACTACTCCTTTCACCGCTCTCAATCTCATCGGTAAGAGTTTTTAAAATCTAGATCATTGATTGCCAAGACGGATGGTGAGATTGAGCGCTGTGGTGAGAAAGTGGTGAAACAGAGCGGTGGAGGTAGCATTGCTGTTTTATGTAGCTGTGGGTCAAACATACAAACCGAAGCCAATGAATAGATATGGAAGTAAGCGGGGTCAAACACACTTGACCTAGTATCCCTCCACCTTCGACCTAGTAATTACTTGATTCCCTTCAAACTGCTAGTATTTGATCTACATTTTACCTTATTTCATTCAAACTGCTTTGTGCAAGGGGCAATAATATTTTCTGGTCTATAAAGAAAAGAAATCAACTTGGGTAACCCGAGATTACAATAATAATAATAAGACTACGAAGAAAATAGATAGGTACATATACGTATGCGTTTTGTCCTATTTTAGGGGGGCACAAACACACACGGACACGCACAGAGACATACTCTAAAGAACTTTTATTTTCTTTCTTTTTTCTGTAAATCTATGTACATCAAATAATGACACTTCCAAACACTACAACGAACTCAGGAGGGGGAGGGGGAAGGGGAGGGCAATATGACAATGAACTTCTGCTTCTTACTAGATTTCCTGTGTTGTACTTGTACCTAGCCTAACTCGAAAACAAAAATGAAAAAACCAATCATGTAGCTGCCAACTATTTGGGCCCGGCTAAATACAACTGCGAATTTACTACATGTAGCCAATTCATAAAAGGGGGACCTTTTATGAATTGGCTACATGTAGTAAATTCGCAGTTGTATTTAGCAGCACCCTTTCACAATCAACAAATTTTCCATCAGGGTCTTACTCGAAAAACTCGGTTATACCATATTGAGTGGAGAATCATATGGAAAATATCGTACTTCAGGGGCCTAGCATGCCAAAGAAAATGCTGTTGTACCTTCTTAACCCCATTCTGCATCTCCAAATATTTCTCCTCTGGGATTGAGAGGAGTATACTCTTCAAGTTCGGAATATCCTTCTCAGGGACAAAAACAGCAAACGACTCCCAGTTCAAAATATCAAAAAATGGGGGCACAAAATTGTCGGATATGATGACCGGAACACACTCATAGAATATTGCTTCCACCACCCTTGGACTGTTGACTTCATACCCTTTTGGACAAATGCAGTACTTGCTACTCTTCATGTGCTGCACATAGTTCATCTTACCCTTTACCTTCTTGCGCATTGGACCAAAGATTTTCATCTCTGGATCTTTGTTTTGCCAGTGCTGTAGTAAAATAGGACGGAGATAACCGTGCATATTCCCGGCGAAGAAAGCTAAGATGCGTCGTTGGGATGGAGGTTTGCCGCCGAGTTGTCTTAGGGGGTTTTTAGGTGAGTTCACGGCTGTTTCTGGAAGAGACACGTCCTTGCCAAATCTGAAGCCTTCTTTGATATCTGAATTGCACAGAGCCCTCAGGCAGTTACCCATGTGTTGCTTTGTTTCAGATGGGGCCTGGGGACAAAAGGAGGTTTTGACATGGGAAAATGTTCAAATCATGGAACACAGGTAAGGTGCAGGTAGACGCATCATCCAAATAGTATGATTACATTGGAATTTGCTAAGCATTGGAAGGGCTGTTCGGGAAAGTAGTTTGTAATTTGCATTGGTTGGGTTCTGTTTATACGTTGGATTACTGGTTTTTGTGCTTTGACTTTCAGAATGGACGAACAATCTAGGACATCAAGTCATAAAATGGACAAGCAAAATGGCATAGGGGGAGTAATTAGCAAGGGCATGGCCACGTAAAACAGTGCAGGTTCCGTGGACATAAAATCAGCATGAGCAAACAGAATAATGCAGGATATAAACTGCATGATCACACTAAACACTGCAGCATTACATGAACATAAACTAATTTTTTCTAAAAAAAAAAAACTAAATTTAACTTGTTACTAAATCATGACATGTTGAACCTCTATCCACAACAAAACTATATCTGCAATGAACCTCAATCCAAAGTAAACCACTATCTACAAGAATAGAATTGGTCCTTCATTTCAAATAGTTCATACCTCGGAAGAAAAATCTGTTTAGGAACCAGTCCTCACTGTTGTGATCCAGGAAATCACAAGCAAAAGGTAAGAAAATTTTTGAAAAATTAAACTGCCTCCGTTTGTCGTATTCTCATATGCATTTTCCTGTCATTTTGCCTTTTTATTTCTCGGGTGAAAATGTAGATGAATCCTTATTGACATAACGGATTTAAAGCAGAAGGAAAGGTGCAAAGTTGTACCCAGTCATGGCAAGCAACAAGAAAATGATCAGCTCCAGCAGTTCTGTTCCAGAAACTGTATCTCGCAACAATCATGTCAAGGTAGTTCTTGAGATGCTGTACCAGGTTCTTGTGACTGTGAGAATCAGGTACGTATAAGGTCTCCTCGAGCATTCTAGAACTGAAAGGTAAGTAAAACAGGTGGGCCTTTCTTGGGTCCTTAGTAACAAAGTTTTTGTTTGATTCCAGGAGTTTCATGAACCAACCCTCGGAAGAATATATTCCCTTGAGCACTGGTTGGTGGAAAATAGGTCTCCCTCCATCCTTGTAGATGTAGACCTTGAGCATTTTCTCCATTAACTCGTAGCTCCTGAAAATCTTGAAACTTTAAAAATTGAGTGCCTTTCCAAAATTAGCATGAGCGATAATAAGTTTGTTTGTCGATAAGTATGCCATAATGGAGTTCATCTACCATCTTGAGACTAACTCTTATGAGGAGACTCAAATCTCTACCTCTGAAAACCATGTACCAAGACCCAGCCCTATGCAACCCCACAATTTGTGTTCTAAAATCAACTCGTACAAGGACACTGAAATCCCAATTTCAAAAACTATGTCCATTACAAGAACCATGTCTTGATTGAAATCCTCACAATTATATCATTGGTGTATGAAAAAATTCATAAGATCGTTAACGACGTACAATGAAGGCTTGCAATTACAAGCACCAGAAAGGCTAAATACAAGTCCCTCTTCGATGAGATAAATGGGTTCAGATATGGGCAAGGGAGGGGATTGTAAGGTACCCAGCAATTATGGTTTTAACCATTGCCCAACTTTATATATCAAAATCCAGGTAAGCCCATATAATGTAACATCTCAATTATTAAGCTACGTGTTCTCTTTATTATTTGGCCACCTATCCAAAACGAAAGCTATTGCATTTCGTTTTTCTCACAAAGAATCTTTCAACATACAAAAATGGTCAAGCAAATCTAAAACCTGGTTTGAGCTGTGTTAGTGGGTGACGGGTCAATGGATGAAGTAAGAAACGTACGTCGGAGGTCATGAAGCAGGTAAGATAACCAATGTGTAACAAAATGTGAATCTGACATGCCGAAAATGGAATAATCTTGCTCAACATACTTAACCTTTTAAACATAGAAACATTCCGATAGAGGGGTGCATAAAGCCCAGGATCATTGTCTACAATGGGTGCATTTGCAATCTGTACTTTTGCATTTTGCAAGTCTTGGTCCACTGCAGAAGACCATTGTGGCTTCTACAAACCAAAAAAGAAGGGGAAAAATTGTTAAAAGCCTCTGTAGTTATCTCAAATCTTTCTCCGGCCAATTTCACGATGAAAGACATGCACGTACCGGTGAAAGTGATGAAGCACGACTATGAAGCAACAAATCGTTCATCTCATATATTGATACCACAGCTGCTTCTGGCTCCGAGCCTTCCATGACAGCTGAAACATTAGTCCTGGAAGAACTAATTTCTGGCAAAACAGTCTGTCTATGTAATTCCTCGGACTTTTCATCCTTAGGAATTGTATTGCCTAAGTCTTTGTGCACTGAAGATGTGTTGGGATGAACAGAACTCGTGGGACTATGTGAATTAATATCCTCATTATTTGGAGAGTTTAAGTTGGGCAACGAGATAAATGGGGGTAAAGCAAGTGAAAAGGTGCCTGGAGTGGCACTTATACTTCCATTTTCCTCTTCAGTAAAAGAATTACTTTCTTCCAAAGTACTCCCTAACGACGAATTACTATCAGTAGCAGCATTGTTTGGAGTGAAGCCGTATGCAGATTCGCTAGCCTTCTCCGGTGCTAAGTCATTATCTGCAACGGATATGTCCACTGTTGAATTGTCATTGACCTCCACAAAATCTGCTGAAGGAGATTCATCTTCTGGGTCCCTGTCTGCATCTACTTCAATAGAATCATGTGACCCTCCATTTTTTTCTGGTGCAAAATTAGAGGGTCCACTGTCCTCTCCTTCAAAGGTTGTGTAATCAAAATTAAGGGAAGTATCTGTAGCTGTAGAATTTAGATCATTAAAAATTGTCGTATTGCTTGATATAGTGCGGTTGGTAGATGAATCTATCATTGAGAAGGTTCCTATTCCCTGTAATTGGGTCTTGCCAGCAGAAAATCTAGATGTTATGAGACTGCCAAATGGGAGTTCAAAGTACTGAGTTACTAGAACAATGGAAAATACCATCCCGATCAGCCATACGAGTTTCCTGGTTTCAACCTGGCATAAATTTTTCAATTGGTGACCCATATCTCGATTAACTAGTGGATGAAACTCTGTTGACCCCTGTTATCTCTGCAAAATTTCAAACAATAAAACTCAGATGGGCAGCCCTTTCTCTAGACTTTGAACATTGTAAGTGCTTCAAAAGTTATTCAGTGGAAAGGAACTTAGCAGATATTCATAAGCCACCGATATAATAATAAGCATAGGTTGTATGTTACCTGGACTCTTCTGAACATATGCAAGTACCCGTGTTAGACACTCATGCTTGGTTACAACAACCATAAGGCCGTAACCAGTTTAGACACTGTCTTCTAATTTTCACATAATTTTAAGATAAAGCTCCTATTACCTAGGAAGGACACTGTTTGACAATTCACATGGATGAGAAATAAAATGCATAGTTTTGCCTTAATCCAATTTGTTACAACTTACAAGTAGGATAATTCACACAATTTATACCATAATCGCTGCAGCATATTACAGGATATATACAAGGATTCAGAACGTGTCCCCATACCTATGCCAAACTTTTTGACACATCCCAATTGCTAAGACTTAAGTTTTAGGAAGGTAGGGTGCTAGGACACGCACCCTCACCAAGTACTCCTACCCAAGTCCAACTAACATAGCATAAGCCAGATTAGATCAGCTGTCAGTTGTAACGTGCAAGTTCAAACATCGGGTCTGATCGACACACTTAAGCACAGAAAACACTTCAACAGATAACAACCCAAGCAATGCTGCAATTATATGTGTTCCAATTCTACCATGGACTAAACACACATAAGATTCCCATTTTTAGATTTTATTTACCCGTGAAAGAGTAAGAGAGAAACATTGAAGAAAACATTCATGCATAATTCCATACATGTATACATATGTAGCTCCAACGAACACATGTGACACCATGCCGGCACGTGCAGTCGTAACTTTGAAAAAAATGAAGGACACGACACATTAGGGGACACATTTCCAATGATATATAAGTAAAGTATCATACTATTATGAATAGGAAAATAAAAATAAGGTCTACTTGTGCATATGTAACACCAGAAACACCTTAAACCATATTCATCATCACATCATTCACAAAAGTATTTCAAAATAAGTGTCTCGCTGTTTACGATTTATGTGTCTTTGTAACTGATAAACCATCATCTGCTGCACAAAAAAAGTACAACTTCCCAAACTACTAAATAGAGTCCACTATTTTGTTTAATTGTGAGTGCCCCAACAGTGCCAGAGCATTTGTTACTGTCCCCGGGAGTCCAAACGAAAAAGTTGAGACCGAAGAGTGTCAGCGTCCAATACGGATCCTCCAACAAAGTGTCCACGCTACATATAATACACACTTGGCACCAAAAAAAAAAAAGTTATCCCAAATAGAAGCCTTAGAGGCTACAGATTACCTGCACCTTCATCATTTTTTTTTTTCAACTTTCCTCCCGCAGCAACATAAACCCAAGATTGATTCCTTAAGGTTGTTGGAGTTTGTCCCACGTTGGTTAATTATCTCCTCCCAAACTAGTATATAAGCCTAGGCGGCCTCTCCACTCATTGCTAATTGGTTTGGAGTTGGATGCTTTAACATGGTATCAGAACTAGGGTTTCGGAGAATTTGTTCCCCCTTATTTGTGCCAGAAGTGCACCGTTGTTTGTTGTGATCCAAGTGTTATGAATCATTTGTTTACCTCTCCACGTGCGAGTCGGAGGTCGCACGTGTGGGGAGTGTTGGAGTTTGTCTCACATTGGTTAATTATCTCCTCCCAAACTAATATATGAGTCCGGGCGGTCTCTCCACTCCTTGCCAATTGATTTGGAGTTAGATGCTTTAACAAAAAATAACTCATCAGGAACAAATTACTTTAGAGTTCAGACACATCATCAATCAACACACACTAAACACGCATGCTCTCACTAAACAAAGCTTTAACTCAGTTCTCAAACTATACAATCTGACTCAGAATAACCAAAACAAAACCAAGTCTATTCAAAAACTCAACCCCGGGGGGGGGGGGGGGGGGGGGGGGGGGGGGGTGGGTTGGGGCGGGGGGCGTTGGGGGAGAGGGGTGGAGAACCGGAATTAAATCAAACCCACCAATTCTTTCGCATGAAGAAGTTGAATTGACACTAGTATTTCTCAGCAACCAAACATAGAATCAGTCCCATATGTTCACAAACATTTATGGTTGCACGTATGTTTGTGTATAACATGGAGTGGGGAAAAGAAGTACCTGAATGAAAGAAAACGGGGGAATCGCTAATTTGGCAGACCTGCTGAAAGCAATATGCATGTGGGAGGAGGATCGTTGAGCTTTTCCGAAGAGTCGGTTCCGGGCTTGCTTAAATTCCTTTCTTACAGCTCAGGCATATTTATGGTGGGATGGGAAAATCGGGACTAAATTGAATACATAATTATGTCTTGATTGGGATGCTGTGGTGGTCAGCGATTCGGACAAACATGCCGTTGTCCACTGAATACGCCATGTTGTCCAATTGGGTGAAATTGGTTCGACTCGACTCGACTCGGTTGGATTGTGATTGACTGGTTCGGGTTTTTGGGGTTGAGATTCAAGACTTCTAAAATATCAAAACCCTTGTCTAAGACTACTAAAATATCAAACCCTTATATATGACTACTAAAATATCTAATCTCTTATCGATACACGGGTATGTATATTTTGGACAGCCGCTATTCGCAGTCTAGTTCTTGCTACTCGCAGTCGATTGCTACCTACAAACCACCACCTTATAAGGTTTTGCTACTTACAACCAATAAATTATCCCTAAACTCCCATTTTTCCCTTCTATACAATAAACATTACATACATACAACCCAACAATCCATTCCTTCTTCAGTTTGTTCGTTCTCTTTTCTAGCTTAGGTTTTCTTTCTCTCCAGTCCATAGCTCCACCAGTCCACAGCTCCAGTCGACTCCCACCACCCACGGGTACCATTACCGCCACCACCCACCTACCCACCATTACTGCCACCACCAACACCCACCCCACAGCCCCACCTCCCGTCTCTCTCTCTCTCTCTCTCTCTCTCTCTCTCTCTCTCTCTCTCTCTCTCTCTCTCTCTGTTTCTTCTTCTCCTTTTGCCTCGTTTCTTCTTATCATTCATCAATCACCACCACAACACCTCTCTCATCACACCACAATAGCAATACAACTTTGAGGCAAATGAAGTGTGAGAAGAAAGCACAACACGCCGGTATCACCAACTATTTCGAAGTTGAACATCGGTAAAATTTTGAATCTTGTTATTACACGGGTTTTTTTATTTTTGTTCGATTTTTGTTTGAATTTTTTTGAGAAACTCACAGTAAGTACGTTGCTATTTCGTATATTTCAGATTTGATTGAACATTAGAGTCCGATTGTCTTCCACAGTTTCAGATATTAAAGTTTGATCGTTTGCCACCATTACCGCCACCACGAACCCCCACCCCACAACCCCACCTCCCGTCAGAGCATATGCCGATTTAATTGAAAATTGACGTCTTGTCATTTCGAAAGGAAAATTTAAAGACGAGGGAGTCAAGAAAATCCTAGGTATGAATGTGAATTTGCCAAAAAAATTTAATAAGTTTAAGTACTCATTTAGATATTGATTTGCAATTGTACAATCAACTTTATCATCTTAGACATTTTATCTGCCTCTAAATAAGTAAACGCGTCGCCTGAAAAAAATATTCAATGCAACAGCATTGATTGCAATGACATCCTCATTCCTGGCAGAAAGAATCGCATGCTCTGTTAAGAATGTAGGAGTTGATGCATGTACGGCATCCAGTTGTGGATAAACTATAGACAACAATTCATTGAGATCCCGAAGTATGCGTATTATTGATGGAAGTCGATTTTATCTAAACACATATTTACATTCAATGTCAAGATGACAATATCCTTCCATAAAGTAGATCGTATCAACGACACATTCAAAATTTGCTCATGAAAGTCTCCACCAAGAACAATAGTGATGCCCCCAAATGGCTTATCACTATTGCAAATGTCTCGTAATTGCTCAATTAATAGCTTCACCACAATATCTATGTCGCATAGAAATTTAATCCCAGATTGTGAATTTTATTTCTTTGAACAGCTCTGCTTGTATGAATTGCTTATTAAACCTAAAAACTAAATTTTTTTATCACATCTAAGGGGATGAAAAATGTAGAAAGTATAGTACGACCTTTAGTCAATAATAATGATGCAATTTCAAATGAGGCTTGTAACGACCCGGATTTTTTACCCTATTTTTTTTTATGGTAATAATAATAGCACTAAAATTATTAATAGAATTCATATTAGGTTTTAATTATTCTTTTGATAATATGTATATATTTACATGCTTGCATGCATTTATCTTTTCCTCTCTCTCTCTCATTACTTGTTCCCCACACCAAGCCATCGGATTCTTCCCCCCCTCACTAGTCCTATCTCCTTCCAAGAGCCATGTACATTCCCCCGTATTAATCTTATCCATCATTTACTTCCAAACTTGCACCCCACTCTTTCTCCTCCCACCCCCCCTATAAAAGCCACGCCCCCTTCCCTCCATTCGGAAACACCGCACCACCCTCCTGCCACACCACCCGCAACACTCCACCACCTCCTGCCGACACCACCATAACCGCCGCACCCTGCACCACCTCCCTCAATTGCCATCATCACCACCTGCTGAGAACACCACCACCAACCACAACCCTCCTTACACTGACCCGCCACCGTAGGCCACCACCTCGCCATTGAAACCTCCATTTTCCATAGCCACCACCTCCACGGCACCACCACCTGTCAGTTCACCACCGAACCGCCACCATCGTAGCCACCCCACACCACCCGAACCATCCTCCAGCCGTACCCACCACCACACACCTCCCTCACACCTCTAAATCTCAACCAAATTGAGAGGCATTGCCGTGAGTGTGTGAAGAGTGTGTGTGCCGTGTGTGATTGTGTGGCCGCCGCTGCCGCCCAGCCCCGACGGACGCTGCTTTGAATTTTCGAAACCACCACAGCGATCTATGGACACCATACAACACTTACCCGGGCTTAGAATCGCATTTCAGGTAGTTTTCCGGAAACTCGTAACTAAATCTCCGTTTTAATGGAGTTGGGACTAAAACTTAAATTTTTTATTTTTTTTTTATCGACAAAAGATAAAATTTTATTAACACAGAGTACAGAGCTAAAAGGATCATGGATACACCGGCCTGACCATCCATGACCCTCATCTCCTAACCACATCGAGGAAACTGATTTGGACCCAACAGGCTGAGCCCAAACCAGGAGAAAAACACCTAATCGGCCCAGGTTGGAGAGACACCAACCCAAACCAAAACAGCCCAAAAACCAAAACAAATGGGCAAAGCCCACACACCTAATACAACCCTACACACCAAATCAAATCCCAAACCAAAACCGATCCACCTTCCGCCACCACCAAAGACGCCATCACCGCCACCACCGCCGCACCAGCCAAAGCCACAAACAAACAACCACAGAAAATAGCTACCCAACAGCCACAACCACCACCCACCGCCATCTGCCGCCACAGTCATCATCGCCATGAAAAGACCCAACAAGTTCCGCACGCGCGCTCCAACCACCAAACTAACCGAAAGCTAGGACGGACTGCCAAGATCTGGAAGAAGAGAATGCAACCATAGCCACCGGCAATGAGGAAACCGTAGCCAGGCGCTAAACCGAAATGGCCCAAGAGAAATCGATCGGTAGGATCCAACACCCAAACATCACCGACCACTATGTCCTCCACAACGCCGTTAGGCCCCAAGATATCGACTCCATCTAGCAATGGAGATCGACGGGAGAGACGCCGGAGGAGGATGAGAAAGGGTCACGGACGGGGGAGCCGGACCGATGGAGCAAAAAGGCAGAAGAAACCAGACCAGTAAGGATGAGAAAGATAGGGGTGAGGGAGGAGAGAGCCTGGGGGGAGGAGGAGACCGGGCGCCTCCCCCCCAGACGGCTGGAAACCTGAGAGAGAGAGAGAGAGAGAGAGAGAGAGAGAGAGAGAGAATTTTAGAAAACTTAAATTTGGATGAAGGTGATGACTTGTTCTTAAATTTTTAATTACTGTTTAGTCCTGTTTTCTATAATATTTAGTCATGTTGGTATTTGGAAATCAGTGGTAAGTCCTGAATTATTATTAATTAAATTTTCATGAAATACTTTTTGTTATCCCATGTGTTGGACTTACTATGGCAGATATTGTACGATGTTGTATATTGTGAGTTTTATTAAATCTCTGATGATGATCGTTACGTGGATTATAGGGATTTAAATTGCTACGTGAATCTAGAAATTGGACAATAGGTATACGGGGTGGTATTCGAGATTGTGACAAAGTTGATTAGACATTAAAAATTAAGGAAAATGAAATATTGGAAAGTCACTATGGTGACAGTTTCGCGACTCTAACTTATGGTACGCCATGGAAAGTTTCAACAGGTAATCGTGCCTTTGTAGAACAAGCAAGAGGGGATTGTCCCATGACACGGTCATAGTTAGTGGTTGTAGAACAAGCAATGGGGGATTGTCCCATGACACGGTCATAATTAGTGGTTTAAGTGTTGTGGCGACTCTGACTTATGGTACGCAATGGGAAATTCCAAAGGCTA
Source organism: Rhododendron ovatum (assembly GCA_019656835.1). NCBI lineage: Eukaryota > Viridiplantae > Streptophyta > Magnoliopsida > Ericales > Ericaceae > Rhododendron > Rhododendron ovatum. Next base: position 35,049,533 of record CM033798.1, on the reverse strand, counting down.
ATCGTGCCCTTGCAGAACAAGCAAGGGGGGATTGTCCCATGACACGGTCATAGTTGGTGTTTTTAAGCAATGTGGCAAATTGGCACTTGTGGTTAAGACCGGTGGATTATTGATTCGAAATTCTGATTATGGCACTGTAGGATTTACCTTCCGGAATTCCCAGGGGTGTTTGGTTTATCATTCGCTCCTTGTGATGGTATAGCCGAGTTCGACCCGACATGTAATTTGCTCTTATTCACCTAGGACCCCAGGCTAGGCAAGCAAGGAGAGCGTAAATCTGCAGGGCTGCCATAGTTCAGAGATTTTTTGGGAGGAGTATTTCTTATGGTGGAGAAATCTAGAATTCACTTAAAGACAAGAAATTCATAAAAGGCTACTTGTGATTGTTATTGTTATTTTGAGTTATTTCTGTTGAAACTGCATATTGTAGTATTGGGTTTTAGGATTACTACTTGGTGAATTATCACTTTAGATACGTTTGTATCCTGGCAAATCATTTGTTTCGGCGATGAATTTGCTAGAGCGTGCAAGTTTCTACAGTGGAGCAGTTGATACAGGTGGGACCCTTAGAACGGAGACTGGGCCTACGTTGCTTGGAATCCGTGTCAAAACTAGAGTCGCTCTGGAGTTGTTTTTGTTGAATAAAATTCATGTGCACAAATTTTTTTTGTATTCTTCTAAATTGTAATTTTTGTATAAGGATAAATTGAGGCCCAATAGTTTTTAAAATTCAGCATATTTTATGAGTAATGCGCCCAAAATTCCTTGAAAAATTGGGGCATTACAAGGCCACATAAACAATAATATGGTCGAGACTCCGATATTTTACAACAATTATGTTGTAAAAAAAAGTTTTTCCTGTTCTAGCACCCCTATTCAAAAAGAACATAGTCCCTTTATTTGCAAAGACCGAAGAAATGATGGCATTGTAAACAATGCTTTGTCCACTATTAATGCTATGAACATTAATTGGTGCATGTGCTTGTTGCACCTCAATTTGGAGTTGTCGATGTTCAAGAATCAATCTGTTTCCAACTATTGCACTCAATTTTTATTTGGTTGTGGCATGAGAGGGAAGTCAAGCAAGATCTTGCCAAATTTTTGAAGCAATTGATTTAAAAGATATAAAACCATAGTTCTCAATTTAAAAGATATAAACCATAGTCCTCAATCTGAGCCTCTGATAGGTTAGATATGGCAAACAATATACGAATTTTGTGTGTAAGATCATCACATATATGAATTGAGAATTGTTTCCATAAATCGTATGGGTGTATGAGTATCAGAGATTGGAAGAAAAAGATGGAGTAGGAATCAGATGCAAAGAGAAAGTCTTGTATGAGTATCAGAGATTGGAAGAAAAAGATGGAGTAGAAAAGAGAAAGGAGCGAGGAGAGAAGACAAAGAGCTAGAAAGTCCAATTGACACAGAAGTTCTTTTTCTCGATTACCGAGGAGTTTTTTTTTCACTCAGTTACCAAGGAGAGAGGATAAAAGATAGATAACCATGTAGTTTTTTTTCTCTGTTACCAAGGAAGTTCAATATTCCCTCGAGAAGTGTTATATGCGCTACATAGTTACACTACACATTACACTATATTTTATGTGGAATGGGTCCCACAAAATAAAAAAAATATCCATAAATTTTAAAATATTATTTTATGGAGCCTGTAAAAAAATCAACTCCAACAGATATCGATAAGTATTATTTTCAGATTTGTAGAGGCAAAACTGGGTAATTAGGCAATTTGACCTCTACGAATCTAAAAGTAATACTTACCAATTCATTGGAGCTTATTTTTTACAAGACTCCATAAAATAATATTTTAAAATTTATGGACATTTTTTTGAATTTTTGTGAGACCGGAGTGGGATCCATATAAGATTTAGTGTAACTATATAGTGTAAAAAGGTAATATACCTATCATTTTCGTATTTTCTCCCTTAGAAGACTAATGGACAGAGGTGACAGGAAAATATTCAATATTTTTTCCCTTGGAAGACGAAATACAGAAGTGACAAGTCAGGAAATATAATGGATACAAAAGTGAAACTCGTGTATTTATTAGGAGTAGAATAGGTATAAATGATGCTATTTGCATTTCCATTCTCTCTGAAGGTCTGATTCTTGTACCATTATACTCTTAACATGGAAGACATTACTTTGGAGTTATTTTACATAATATCTACATATACATAGGATAACATACAAGATTTTGGCTGCTAAAAGAAGGCTTTACTAGCTGATCTCTCTCTCTCTCTCTCTCTCTCTCTCTCTCTCTCTCTCTCTCTCTCTGTGTGTACTGGTATATGCATGCTATTTGGGCCAATTTGGTGTTTCTGCCGAATATTTTGTGATCAAAAGTTGTAACTTAATTTTGATTGGAACTCTTAAATATATATGATGATTAACAAGTTGTCTATATTCCCTGTCTTCATACTTTTGTCTTTGCCATTGTTGCATTTGCAGCTTGATGAGATGTAGTTGAGCTATGTGAAAAAAAATATTCAAGCTTCACAGTTGAGATCCTTGGGAGTTATTCACGAAGAACAATTGGGGTTTGCGTGTTTTGGCAACTTTAGCTGTAGATGAGCTACATGGAAAATGTTGGAGCTTCACAATTGACATCTTTATTCAGGGAGCGAGTTTGTTTTGGCGATGCACAAGTGGGGCTTTGCAATTGTATATTTTAACAACTTTAGTTGCGAATGTTCGAACTTGGCTAATGTGGAAACCCAATTAAACATTGTAATAACTTATTTTGCCAGCTCAATACTTATATTGATATATATGTGGAATAGTTTAGACTTGATATATAGTTGACAGCTTTGACATATTTTTTTGTGGTATATGCATGTATGTGAATTGATTTGTATATATAGGGCATTTTTATAGTGCATTTGGAATGCAGCAGTGCTGTTATATCTAGTCCATTACCAGAGCAGTAAACTAATGTCGTTAATGGCGGTATTAGCAGCGGGAAAATGAATTTGATGAGAATACTACCAAAAGTCATCAATATTATTACCGGTAGTTTTATACCGTCGTTTTTGTATTACCGGTGGTATTTTACTACCGCTTTTGTATTCCCGACAGATTTTTTGCTAGCAGTATCATTATGACATTATTACCGCCGCTAATAGTATTACTGGCGATTTTTGGGCTTTTACTGGCAGTTTTTTCATGCCATTAAAGGAAAAATTTGGCATAGTGGAGGCCAAATAATTCCTTCCATGTAAATTGACTTCAAAACAAATGGGAAAACCATCAAACTGGCTTCCTTCAAATAATTATCCATGCATACTTCTATTTGTGAAGATCAGCAAAAGAATGTATTATTGATTGTATTCAAACCATTATCCTAGCACGCCTTTATATAGGCTACAAGACGCATAACAAAGAAATACGCATAATAAGGAAACCTAAACTAATTAGGAAACATAAATAATAATCCATCTAAACTGGAAACGTAATAATAAAGCTTAAAAAATATGGCAACATAATATTTCCTAACATAAAAGACTACGTAATTTCTCCTTTCAACAAAACACTTTTTTTTTTTATGTTATTGTTCGTTGAAGGTACACATCAGTTTATTGGACTTTTGTCTAACGAAACCACTACAATAGCCTTGTATATATGTCCAACAAAAGATGACCAAAGCATGTTCTCATTCTATCTAATGCCTGAATCAAATGCCTAATAATTAGGCATTAAAGCCATAGGGATAGCCTTCTACATCCGTTGTGGCATTAAAAAGACTTTTTGTGTACATAAGTGGCATTAAGGCCATTCACAATGGTATAATCAAAAGCAAATTATTTTTAAAGTTAACAATATTAGTGCAAAAGATGGCTCACAATAGTATAATCAAACTTAGCAACATCCTTAAAAATAATCAAATTTTAGGCTTTGGATAACCAAAACTAACAAACTTTTTCAATAATCAAAATTTGTGGACTCCACACCACATAAGTTAACTAGTTCCAAAATTTGTATACACTCGTGTTTGAATTGGTATTTTTTTCTTCTCTTCTTCACATACTCTATATCTTCTTCACTTCACCCACAAACTATTTCTCTTTCTTTCACTCAAAAAGTGAAGCTTATATCTCTCGATCATCTATAATTCAACCCATCATCGCCAGATTAAAGTATTTCACTTTTGTTTCCCGTTTCTATTTTTTTTCCCTAAAAAAAATTCATAATAGGAGAGAAGAAAGACACTGATTTTTCTCCAAAATTAAGAGAGGGAATCGATCAATAAATTTTTGCCAAAAAAAAAAACGTAAATGAAGGGAAATGAATGGCAGGAAACAGAGGGGGGTTGAGAGAGTGAAATTATAGTGGACCCTTATTTTGGTTATGGACTAGAAATGACTATTGTGAAGCTCAACATTGTTAAGTTTAGCAACTTCTTAAGTGAATAATCAAAAGCTAATGTGTCAACTTTTGGTTATCATTTTTTGATTATACCATTGTGGATGGCCTAAGTGAACTGGTTCTAAAATTTATGTACACGCGTGTTTCAAATGGTATTTTCTTCTTATTTTCTTTGCCTGCTCCATATCTCATTTTCTTCAGCCACAAACTTTCTTTTTCTTTCCCTCCAAAAGTGAAGCTCATATTTTTCAATCATTTACAATTTAACTCATTGTCATCGGATTAAGGTATTTCACTTTTTTTCCGTTTTTATTTTATTCTTTTTCATTCCTCTCCTTGTGGTTGAGTACATGAAGAACCTTGCATTCTTTTACAAATTCAAAAACACATCTTTTTTTTTTATTTTTAGTACATGATTTTTTTTCCAAATTCATAATATGAGGGAAGGAAGTCACCAATTTTTTCTCCAAAATTAAGGGAGAAAATCGATATATTTTTGTCAAAAAAAAACCATAATGGAGGGAAGTGATCAATGGTGGAAAACATTTGTCGCCGCATTAAGGTATTTCACTTTTTTTTTCCGTTTTTATTTTATTCTTTTTTCGTTCCTCTCCCTGTTGTTGAGTACATAAAGAACCTTACATTTTTTTACAAATTCAAGAACACATCTTTCCTTTTTTTTTAGTACATGATTTTTTTTCCAAATTCATAATATTAGGGAAGGAAGTCACCAACTTTTTTTCCAAAATTAAAGGAAAAAATCGATATATTTTTGCCAAAAAAAAAGTGTAATGGAAGGAAGTGATCAATGGTGGAAAACACAAGGGGAGAGAGAGAGTGAAATTATAGTGTATCACTTATTTTAGTTATGGACTAGAAGTGACCATTGTGGACCTAATCATTGTTAAGCTTAGCAACCTTTTAAATGGATAATCAAAAGTTGATGTGTCAACTTTTGGTTATCCATTTTTGATTATGTCACTGTGGATGGCCATTAAGAACACTTCTTGTATACAGATATTAAGCCAAACATCCACAGATCACAAATGGCCTATTTTGGACAAATAATTTAAACCTCCATGCAAGGCTTAAAATTCAATCAATTCACATTGGATCTCTATTGATTAAAGAATTTTCAACCCCAGAATGATCCAAGAATTGGCCAACAAATCGCCGGCCTTCTTTGCGATAAACTGTTTCAAGCCTTCTGTATAATTGAAAGAATAAACAAGAACTAAAAATCGAAAAGAACACATGTCACGCTGATAAGCACCCGATAATGCAATGAAGGTTACGCTAAATCTCTATTTAGTTTAAGTTAATTCTTTAATTAGTTGTTTTTAATTACTTTAGCTCGTAAGGTAGTTTAGTTTCATTTTGTAGAGAAATTGTTCAAAACAGGAGTTTTAGAGCTCAAGGCTAGCCTAAGATATTCAAAGTTCAAAAAAAGAACAAGAACAGAGTCATCGGAATCCAATGACAAAGCTTCAAGGACCCGAAGGTGACCCGTCAGCTCGAGAATGGTCTAGGCAGAGAGCAAGACCAAGTGCTGGCAGAAAAGCTCTCGGCATCGATAGGAAGTAAGAAGTTCAATCGGTACGGAGCTTCTCCCAGCTGCAGCCTCAATCCGCTCGGCATCGATGGACATCAATGTATTCAATCGGTACCGAGGTCCTTACGCCAACAGTTATCATGCTCAGCATCGGTAGAACTAAATATTTCTCATCGGTAGCGAGACTTTTAGCACAATAGCTTAAGACCTTCGCAATCGATACCGAGGGCTTCACGAGGGGATTTTCAGAGCATTTTGAGAATATTCCGTGCGTGAATCTTGGAGATATAAATAGGAGTGATGTCACATTGTACAAAAAAGGAGAATAGATTTGATTGCATCATTTTTAGATCTAGATCTAGATTTTGAATTGTTCTTCATTGTTCTTTATTTTCCAGCTCTTTAAATTTAATTTTCTGCTTTAGTTAATTAGTTTTTGCTATTTTCGTCTTCATTAAAAGTTGTAGTCGCTACTCCGATCTATCGTTAAATCTAGTTTTCTTCAAGTGTTGTTATTTCTCTATGCTTAGTAGATTTTTGCTTGCTCTTATCTTTATAGATATGTGTGAGTAGTTTTCTTGGGTTAGGTCATGGGGTGGGGTGCATAGCACCTCATGACTCGAGTAAAAATTGCATTTTTCACCAATAAATTTCAAATTTTTGGTTTGAAAATCGATGTGTATGTGGGCATGCGTGCCCTTTTCTTTTCTAGGAAAGGATTCCGGTCCCTTCCTAAAGAGGAAAATACCGGTTCGCGGGAGCGCTCAAGCTGGACAACAAGCGCTCGCGAAAATACAAAGTCGCCACTCGGGTTTTGAAGGTCCGACACCCAAGGAACCGTATTTCGAAGCACTTGTCGCGCTGTTTGATTTGAAAAAGTTAAGGAACCAGTCCGTCATAACCATATCCGGGTTCGGGAGCCAGTTACGAGAGGAGAAGGGTTTTATGGCACCCCTCTCGCCCAATCCGGAGATCGGTCTCTACTTAGGTATTTGCAAAAGCGTTGTTTGTTTGCGATTCTTTTTTGATTAATCAATTCTTTAGCCAATTAGTGCGGGGGAATAGTTAATCGGGGATTAAAACTGTAACATGTTTGCAAGATGTGATAGATATATCATGGATGGATAAAATGTTAAATAAAAAGGTGGGATAAAACCCAACACTTATGATTAAACGCCAAAACAGGGCTTTGTATGAGATTAGCACAAACGATGGCCAACTTGCATGCATGGATCAACCTGCACACAAATGAACCATCACGCGATAGTCCCATACACTCGCGCGAGTGTTGATGTCTCACCAACAGTTTGAATTTTACCCCCTTCTGGGCTCTGGAAGGATCAGTGCTCACCTAGGTGCAAACCACGCAGTTTTATATGTACTTGAAGGTAAATAATATTACAACAGGCAACAATAATTTTGAAATACAACCCCTAAACAATAGGGGTGATTAAACAGAGGCCAAGGCCAAGCTGCCCATGCAAGGGCAGTCTCTGGAAATTAGCCAACCGTCGCGCGACAGAGTGAAACACTCACGCGAGGGTTGTGACTGGACTTCCAGGAATTGCTTTACATGCCTGGGCTCTGAGACATGTGCAGAAGCAACCCAGGGGCATTCTCAAACTGAATAACTGAGAGTTCTAAGTTAAACCACAAATTTTAGCATGCAAGACAATGAAACATCATAAATATTCTCCATAGGAAAGCTTAAGACTATAAATGAACGAGGACAAGGATCTCATCCCCACGAGAACCATATCGCGCTGACTAGAACTGTCGCGCAACGCAGTGGGTACCTCGCGCGTGGGAGTGCTTGTCCACGATAACTTGTAACTTTGCTGGCTTTAGGACCAGAACTGGTATTGATTACCAACCTTGGCCCTGTCAGCCCCCCTCAAGGGTTCGAACAGTAAGCAGAAAGGTATTATACCTTTGCTTGAGTGTCTTGAAAATGGCTTGAATGAAGTGGTGTGGCTTGGACAGTGATTATGTGGGAATGGTGCAGTATGGGGTGCTTGTGCTTGTATTTCCTTCTTCTTCTTTGAGAATTTTTGTAACCCTTTGGAAGATAGACCATGGGGGGTACTTATAGAAAGGGAAGAGATGTTGGTTGGTGGCCAAACAAGGCAATGCAACCAGCCAACAAGGCTGGTTGCAGTTACTTGGTGGAGAAGTGGGGTGCCAAAGGTGATGGGAGAGTGGGGTAAAGGTGGTGCAAGGGGAGCCCCCCAGAACGCTGTTCAGTCGACAAAACGGGGTTACATAGGCCTGTAGCCCCCTGATCATCACGCAATCCAGCTGGAAATTGGTGAAAATGACAGGTGTTGACCATCGCGCGAGGGACTGGATGCATCACGCGAGGGTCAACAGCCAAAACTTTGACTTTGACCACCACCTGGTAAGTGAATCATCGCGCGAGGGACCCATTAAATCGCGCGATGGTCAAACCTAAGGCCCAGGTTTGGATTCAAGGGTTTTAGAGGTAAGGACGGGTTCCACACACACCAAACTCAAGCCATTTCATTTTCTCAAGACTGTTTTCGACCTGATTCATCATCGGGGAAACAAGAAACCGAAAAACGAAGTAAAACGATTGGGAAATCAGATTGGGGTGTCTACAGTGTAGTTCAAATTTATTTGTCAAATTGATAAAGTGTTAACATCTTTGATCATGTATAGGTAAGAGCATCGCCTACTTACCACACATGATTCTTGGATCTCTGTCGCTCGAGGTGGTTGCTAAATAAATTCTAGAGCTAGCTTGGTAATCAAACTATTTTATCTTCCGGCTTAATAACCTTAGTTGAGTATCTTAAACCATGTAATTGGTTGAAAAACATGACTTTATTCGAGTCGTGGGTGATAGTAACTTCTAGACCTAACATGCTTTTTATCCTAGTTTATTCTAGTTTAATTTAGCCTTTTTTACTTTCCACCGCATACGAAAGTTGGCTGCCTAAAAACCAAAAACCTTGCTTACTTCTACAAATCTAGTAAAGCCGTACTAATTATTCCCGTGGGTACGATCCCGATCTTCTGGATTATTATGCTTCAATTGGACGCTTATACCCTACGCTTGGGGTGATCTTATTTGATATGTCGACAAACGAAGCATTTTTGGCGTCGTTGCCGGGTATTTCTTATTATGGCTTTCTTGGAGGTTCGACAAATCACTGTAAGTATTCCGCTTTCGTCTAGTAGTAGTAGTTTAGTAGTTTATGTGTTAGTAACTCGTATTTGTTTGGTGGATACCTCCAACCTGGTTTCATACCAAACCTGAGGTGTAACAAAGCCAGGCTAAATATCGAGATTGTTCTTAGTTAGTACAGTTAATTTAGTTAGTTAGTTTTAAATTTGATTGCATTGCTTAGCCGAGGTAGTGGCATATCCCCTCGCATATTCTGTTGATGAGATGAGGTGGCTGCATAGCCCCTCCAGATTGGTAGCTTGCTTGTAGTTAGTTAGTAGTTATTTTTGTGTATGCGTGTTTACCAAAGCCCTATATCTAATCGGCTTCATCGTTCTTCTTCGCCACCTAAAATCTAGAGTATTTCTCGAGCATATCCGGAACATTCTTCGCCTCGCAAATTATATCGCAAACATCATTGCAAAGGCCCAATGGCCGAAGAAGCTGCAGTTCGTACTCTTCGCAAATATCTCAAAACGGGGTCCTCAAATATCGCCTATAGTTATTCCGACTCCAGTTGCTGGGAATGTTTTTGGTTTCAAGGCTGAGTTTCTTCGGGTGATTCCAGAATTTTGGGGCCCAGAGTTGGAGGATCCATATTCTCATATCCGTGAATTCGAATATGTTCTGCATTCCTTGGTACCAGCTCATAATCAACTCGATCAGGCTCGTCTCAAGCTTTTTCCATTTACTTTGAAGGATAAGGCAAAACAATGGCTTAATTAGTTAAAGCCTCGGTCACTAGATACCTGGGGAGAAGTTCAAGATGCCTTTACTACAAAGTTCTTTCCAGCCAGCCGAACGAAGTGGCTTATGGATCAAATTCAGAATTTCAAGCAAAGGGAGGAAGAGACTTTTCAGAAGTATTGGGAACGGTGTAAGGACTTACTCATGGCGGTTCCTCGTCACAACTTTCTTTTGTATCTTCAAGTCAACTATTTCTACACGGGGTGTTCTCAAGAGAGTAAAAAGCTTCTAGACACAATGGGTGGCGGTGACTTTATGGGGAAAACACCTGAGGATGCTTGAGATTATTATGAGAAGTTGGCCGAGAAAACTCAAACGTGGCAGTTTGTAGATCCTGGGGAGAGCAATGCACAATCAAGGTCCTACCGGTTTAGGAAAATTCTATATTGCTGAGCAAAGTGCTTTTGAAACTCACTTGGAGGAAATTGCTCGGAAGTTTGATAAGTTGGAATTGAAGAATGCTCAATCTCAGAAGGTGAAAGCAGTACGCCAAGTGGATGAAGTATGTGTTATTTGTGAGGTCGTGGGTCATTCTACCGAGGCATGCCCCAACATTCCTGCTCTCAAGAACGTCACTAGTGGGATTGCTCCAGAAGAGGTACATACAGTGCAACATTTTGACCCATATTCTCAATCTTATAATCCAGGGACAAGACAACATCCAGCTTTCCGATGGAATCAATCAAATGATGCGGCTTCTCAAGTTCCACCTCCCGCTCCACAGTTACCATGGAAGCAACCTGAAAATGCTTTACATTTCCCTCAAGCGCAAGGTCCACCAGGTTTTGCTCCTTTGGGGCCCTTTCCAAACAAAGGCCAATTTCAGCAACAATCCCCAAAGCATTCTTTGGAGAATCAACTAAATATGTTCTTGCAAGGCCAAACAGTCATCAATGAACAAGAAACTCAAATGATGGGTGATATCATAAACTAGTTGGGCAAGTTGACAACTACGGTGAATTTGTTACAATAAGAGAAATGAAAGTTTCCTACTCAACCTCAACCTAATCCGCAAACTACGTCAAATCCATCTAATGCATTTTCACAAGGTCTTCACTTTGCTAGCTCTTCGGTGACTTTTCCCGAGCAAGCAAAGGCTATTATTTCTCTTCGAAGTGGCAAGATGGTAGATAATCAAGTGGTGATGCCACCGTAACCTACCTTGTTACCCTCTCCTATCGAACGTTCAATTCTAACACCAATCCTTGGGGAATCTCCCAAGGAAGCAAGCAAGGAGATTCTTGAAGAAGAAGGAAAGGATAAAAGGCACGAAAAAGGAGAGTGTACTGGATTCTCAAGTTATTCCAACACCGGCACCATATCCTAATCGTTTGAAGGATTTGGCGAAACCGAATTTCAATACGGAGTTGCATGAATTATTCAATCAAGTGAAGGTCAACATTCCTCTCATGGATGCAGTCAAGCAAATTCTCTCGTATACAAAGTTTCTTAAAGATTTGTGTACTCGGAAGAGCAAACTTCATGTTCAAAAGAAGATATTCCTTACTAAGCAAGTGAGTTGTATCATTCAAACGAATATCGCTCTAAAGTACAAGGATCCAGGGAGCCAAACTATTGCTATCACAATTGGAGGGAAGCATATCGAACAAGCCTTGCTTGATCTTGGTGCTAGCGTTAATCTACTTCCTTATTCCGTATACCAAGAGCTTGGGTTAGGGGAGATGAAACTGACTCATGTTACACTTCAGTTGGCCGATCGGAGCGTTCGTGTACCAAGAGGAGTAGTGGAAGATGTTCTAGTGCAAGTTGATCAATTTATTTACCCGGTGGATTTCGTGATTCTTGATACAAATCCAACCGACTCTTCTGCTGCCTCTACTCCAGTGATTCTTGGGAGACCTTTTCTAGCCACGGTGGATGCAATTATCAACTGTTGGAATGGACTTTTCAATATGACCTTCGGTAACATGAAGATGGAGGTCAATGTTTTTAATATGGGCAGTCAAATGGGGGACGACGAGAACGTACATGAAGTGAGCTTTATTGATACTCTTGTAGAAGAACACGTGGACGAATTGCTCTATAGTGATCCATTGGAAGTTGCTCTTACAGCCGAAGAGGCTGAATTTCTCGAGTCTTCTGAAGTAAGCTATTTGCATGCGTTGCTCAATAAGGATGAAGTTTGTGCCATGACCTCTTGGACTCCAAAATTTGAAGAGTTTTAAGAACTACCCCCAATAAAGAAGAAGGTTCTTCCATCTCTTGTGGATGCCCTCTATATGATGGTCCGGGGGGAAAATGCTTCACCGCTATAGTTGTTCCTTCTGATCTCCCATATCTTGATTCTTCCCCGGAGGAATTACTCCTTGCTTACGAGATGAACATCCTTGAAATGTCGAGCATCTACTATGAAGATTCATTGGAAAAACCTTTCACCGCTAAGGAAATGGATGCCGAAGTGGATTACTTGTATTCATTGTTGGCTAAACAAGATGCTTATGAATCAATCTTTGAAGAGTTGAAACCCATGGAAGCAACAATTGTCCCTTCGAGTTCTCCATGCCTTAATCTTCTCAACGCTAAGGAAATGGATGGCGAGGTAGATTCCTTACACTCTTTGATAGAAAAGCAAGATGCATGTGATCCTATTCTTGAGAAGCTACCAATCATAGAACCAATTGATTTTCTTGGTGTTGACAATTTTCTTGTGGTTTATCATCCTTATATTGTAGATTTTGTCAACAAATTGAAAATTGATTTTGTTTGGACTATGCACTTAGTGGAACTTAAGTTTTTAAAACAAATTCGGCAATTGCTTTACTCAAAGTATCTTATCTTATGGCATGGTCGAGTTCAATTCTTGGTAAAGAGTGTAGCACGTGGTGTTATGTTCATTATATTAGCTCTTAATGGCATGATAACTATTCGAAATCATCGTGTGGCTGAACATACTCTCTCTCTCTCTCTCTCTCTCTCTCTCTCTTTGTCTCTCTTCTTCTCTCTTTCTCTTTTCTTTTTCATTCTTAACAGTCTAGTATAGCCACCCGTTTCTTACTGTAATGCTCCTGAATTTTGGTCAGTAAAAATTTCGTTAAATATTTGAATTTTATTTGAGTTACTTATTTTCTCTTGAGTGGCTATATGGTTTCTTGTTTATTTTCGTAGTTAAAATTTTGGTCACTGGTTAACTCTCGACTAGAAACCCTACGTGACCAATTTAGTTAGTTTCCAACCAACTAGTTAGAGGAACCGAGTAACCAACTCACCTAGTTACTAGATGAACCTTTTGAACCTTTTGCCTTTACCCATTGGTCAATAGATGTTAGGGTAATCTTTGTCCATTGGACAATAGGCCCCCATTTAAATATTTTGGTAAGTACAAGATATAGTATTTTAATGGGTTATAAACACATGTGCAAAGTACTTTTATTCTTTGTTTATTAGGTATTCTTCCATCCCTCCATTGGTTAATAACCACAAGGGTAATTTTTGTCTATTGGACAATAAGCTTTTGACTAAAGGTACATGTAGTTTTTTTTTCAAAAACTTATTTTAATACTTGTACTATTTTGTCCATTGATTATTAACCTTAAGGGGAATTATTATCCATTAGGTAATAACCGTTAGGAAAGTTAGTAACCCTTGGATAATAGAGTCTTTTGACCAAATAAAGTACCGATGTGACTAGGGAACCTTCCAATAAAGTTGATTTGACTAGTTAACCTTTTCAACCCTAGAAATTACTTATTTATTTTCTTTTATTATTTTGGTTTTATTTTTTGTCCATTAGACAATAAATGTTAGGGGAACTATTATCCATTGGATAATAGAAACCCAATTCTTTATATTAAAAGGGTTTAATGAAAGATTTGAACAAAGTACTGAATAGACTTTTATAATTGCTTTAAAGAACTTTTTGATTATTTTATTATAAAAAGTTCCCTAGTTATTATTGTCCATTAGATAGTAAAAGTTAGGGTATTTATTATCCATTGGGTAATAGTTTGGTCTTTCAACTAAGTACATAGACTTATTAATCTAGTCATTTTTCCTAATTACCCATGTGATGAAGTACCAATATTTTATTTTGAAAGTACTTATTAGCCTTAGTAGCCTTTAAAGCCTAAGATTTTCCTAAGTACTCCTATATTATTTTATATTGGGATTTTCTACCCAATTGGATTAATTTATTGGGGGGTGTGATCTACCTAGATTACAAAGTACCCTAGTTTATTTATTTAATCAACATGTGCCTAAATAGTATTTCTTTAATAGGATTTTGAATTTGGAAAATCTTGTACTTTCTTATTCTTTCTTGTTTTTATATATATGTGTGTGTGTGTGTACTAGAGAGAGAGAGAGAAAGAGAGAGAGAGAGAGAGAGAGAGAGAGAGAGAGAGAGAGAGATGGGATTGTACTTTGCTTGATCTTCCATATCTTCCTCATCCTTTCAAGTCCATGGGAGAATCTTTCTCCTAACCAAACTTAACTCCTCATTTGTACTTCCATGCTTTGTCTAAAACCAAATCTTGTACTCTTGTCTCCTTTCCTTCCAACAAATCTCCCATAGTCCAATCCAAGGACTAAACCTAGCCTTGCAAGCTACCTTATTAGGCCTAAGTCTATTTTGCCTAATGACAACCTATGATGGACCATTATGACACAATCCTAACCTTTATTAGCCTTAGACCTTGACTACAAGCTAAACCTAGGTTATAATTACCTAGAAAGGCTAAAGATCTTAGTTGATTACATTGCCTTACACCTAGGATATGATTGGACAAGGCATGGCTTGACATGTGAGGTGATTTGATGACTTAATGGAGCAAATCCATGGGAGATATAGAGAGAGAGAGGGCCGGCCATAGACAGAGAGGAAGAGCCAAGGTTTTGCCTATAAATAGCACCCCATGTTTCTCATTCAACTCACACCTTCACCTAGCAACTTCTCTCTCTAGAAAAATTGTGTTCTTTCTTTGTTCTTGCTTAGTTCTTCTTTGTTCTTGAGTAGTTCTTGAATTCTTCAAGAAACTCAACCTAAGCCGCCACTAAACCGCCACCCGACCACCCTTCGATCCATAAAGTAGAGTAGTGTTAGTCAAGTAGAAGTTTCGAGAGACACCATTCTCTTTCGAAGCTACCGGAGACCATCGTAGGAAGTTACTCCGTCCAACCGCCGATTACCATCCGTAAGCCGTTACTACCGCCTAGAAGAACGGTAAGGAAAACCTTACTTACTCCTTATTTACTTACTTCCTATTTACATACTTGCTCGATGAATACGTAGATTATTTACTATGTGAATCGAAGTATTCGTATTTTGATCTTTGAGATGATTATGAGTATGCATTTATGAATTGCTTGTATTACTTGTGGTGTGATAAAGCATAAGTGATTTCACTCCAAAGACGTCCGTACATGTGGCGTTGTGCTTTGAATAAGCATAAGTGATACACTCCAAGGGCGTCCGTACATGTGACGTTATGCTATAAGTGATGATTTAGCATGATAAGTAGTATAGAATTGGATGATCTTGTTAGTATGTTTCATGCTTACCGCGGAGTCTTTGCATGAACGAGACACGAGAATCGAGAAAGTAGAAACATGACACCTAGGGTGTGATTAATGAAAGGAAATGTTTTCCGAGGAAGAAAATATTTTTGAAACTACATAATGACCGGTTTTGGGTGGTATTATGTGAGTTGTGTGCGTGTGTAAAAGAAATATTTGAAAAGAGTGAAAAGTTTTGGAATCCGCAATGTGGCCGGACTTGCCCATTGTGTGAGGTGTGTGTGTGTTCCAATGGAAATTCGGGAAAAACGGAACCATTGTGAGGTTGTGTGCGTGCCAATGGGAACCCGGCGCAGCGGAACCATTGTGAGGATACTCGGGAGACCGGCGCGGCGGAATCGAGGTTGGGTGAGTAAAACGAACGATTTTTGAAATGTTTTGGAAACCGCAATGTGGCCGGACTTGCCCATTGTGTGGTGTGTGTGTTTTGTGTGTGTTCCAATGGGAATCCGGGAAAGCGGAACCATTGTGAGGTTGTGTGCCAATGGGAACCCGGCGCGGCGGAACCATTGTGAGGATACTCGGGAGACCGGCGCGGCGGAACCGAGGTTGGGTGTGTGCTTGGTTATCCACGGTACGGAGCCAATGCAATTGTGTGCCAATGGGAACCCGGCGCGGCGGAACCATTGTGAGGATACTCGGGAACCCGGCGCGGCGGAACCGAGGTTGGATGTGTAGCTTGGTTATCCGCGGTACGGAGCCAATGCAAATGATTTTTTTTAAAAGATGGGTGTGTAGCTTGGTTATCCGCCGTACGGAGCCAATGCAAATGATTTTGAATCCAAATGATTTTGAAAGGTTGGTTTGAAATGTGAAAATATTGACACGGTCTACGATGAGTCGCGTAGGAGAAACAAAGAGAATCTTGGACACCAACAATAGTTGATTAACGAATGTGGATGTGTCATTGTAACTATGTATATACGTATCATGTGGAAATTGATGATTGATTTTAGCCTTGTTTGTAAGTTAAGGTTGGTGGGTAAGGATTTCCCTATTGAGCGTTGTAGCTCACGGTGTTACCTTTTTGGTGACCCTGACATATTATATGGGTGGCGACGCCGGTATAATGTGTCAGACTTGTAGACACACAGGGTATGATGTACACCTTGGAGGCTTTTGGAGCTGAGGAGCTGACTAGGATGGAGGAGCAGGAGGAACTGTAGTTAGGAACCCTAGAATTCCCTTCATTTGTAAATATTGAACTCTTGTGGGAAATTGTTGTAATAACGAGCCAGACTCCATTTGATTTTATGAATAAAATGTCCTTTTAACGTACCCAAAATTCGGGGCGTTACACTTACCCTACCAGTAAGGAATGAGAAGAAAAGTATGATTTGTGTGATCGCGTGAAGATCGGGTGGTTTTCATTTATTTGGTTTGCATGTTTTTAAGTGTTCTTTGTGTTTTTCTTTATTTTCTATCTTTTCGTTTTTCGTTTAGTTTGAAACCAGATAACACGGGCCGGTGTTTCTAATGTCAATTGTTTTGTGGAAAGTCGTTCTCTTAAGTCTTTTGCAGGGTTTATATGCTACCACACCAACCTTGGTAGTTTGGGCTTAAAGCCGGGGTGAGTGAGGCATTCAGGAGCCCTAAGCATGCGTGCGACTACGAGCCGCGGTTGTTAGTTCGATAAGCTTTGGATATGGCCTAGTGTGACTAGTTGTGGTTCCGAGTTGGCAGAACCAAAAGAATAAACCTGGAAGTATCTAATCTGACTGGAGCAAGACATTGACATGAAGTCCTCCAACTTGGTCAAGGTATTTAAGGGTTGACATTCCTCTTGGACAGTACATTCGCTCACTTTCCTCTCTTTCCTCTTGTTCTTCATACTATGAGGGCATAATATCGCTTTAAGTTGGGGGAAGGGGTTAGCTATGTGCTATTTGTTTTATTTTTGTGAAAATTTGAAAAATTCAAAAACAATGAAAATTGAAAATCCAAAAAAAAAAATGAGAAAATGAAAATTTTCAAAAAATAAATAAAAGTTTTTACTTGCAAGTCTTCCTTTTGTCACAGTTTTTTTATTCTTTTTCATGACTTGTTGCATACTCAATAATTATTAGTTGGCAAGAGTTCATGGCAATCCTAAGATTTTTTTGTGTTTCTCAACTTGCATGCTTGGTAAAAATTGAACGGTCTAGGTGTTGAGTAAAGTTTTTGGACAAGCTTTGGCTCATATCTCCATCTTTTTAATAAATATGCTTGTAGTTAGGTGAATAATCGCATGTCCATGTCTAATTGTGTGTAATGTCAACTTTGAATCATTTTGGAATCCATGGCGCACTTAGGAAAGGATACAAGGCATTCTTTGCATGATCATACCACATATGTGTCACCTCGTCCTACTTTGCATCCTGTCTTTTCCCATTCTTTGCTTAAACCTAGGTAACCGAATGTTTGGAGGGTTGCATGAAAATAGTTTTCAATGATTCAAGGAGATTTGAGGGTGGTGTGAATGTGATATAAGTGGTTGGAATGCGAAAAGATAAAGAATTGATACGTGATTATCTCTCTCTCCTCTCCCACTACAAAAGCAAAAGCCCCAAATTTTCATCTCCCTCTCCAAAGCCCCAAAATTGGCTCATCAATCTTTCTCACTACTAATCTCACCTCAAATGACCCTATTCCTCAAAGAAAAGAGATCAAAGAAATGCTACAAAAAAGTGGATTCGAAAGAGGATTGAATACTTTGATAAGAGAATTAGTTTGACTTATGGGCTAGCATACATTCCGGAATGAGAAAGAGTTCGATGGAAAGGGCGAGCTCGAGGCTCAATACCATGAGAAGCTGAATGAGGATGGCGACTAGGTGTGTTGGAGTCGGTGGCAATAGTTTTAGTAGGCCTTTTCTAGTAGTTTTCTTTATTTCTTCTTCGTAACTTTGTTTGGTGCTTTGCTGGCGTGTGGTCATGTCTTGGGTAGTTTAGGGTCGGTAGTGGCCAAGGGTAGATGAACCATGCTAGCATATAGCCACTACACTTTTTGTAATCCCTTTCCTTTTGTATCCAAGATCATTGCAAGTTTAAAAAGTCCTTAGTTGATCTTTTGTGCGCCTGGAGTCCTTTATGATTAAATGTCTGATATTTGCATGATTAGTATTATGGCATGTTTTCCTTTCATTATCCAAATATCATCTGCTAGTTTTAATTATGTTGAATAAAGTGCTTTTGTTGTTTGAGGCATAGTATTTCTTGTTTGTTGTTGCCTGTTTATCAAGCACTTCTTCGGTGGATATGGTTTAGTCTGAATTCGCAGGTTTTGTGTCCCGTATCATCCCCTTGTTCGAGGACACAAACCTTTTTAGCCTGTTCTTAAACTTGCTTGATACTTAGCCTATATAGTTGGATGCTGAAATTGTGAGTTGTAGAAATGAAATAAAAAGCCTGATTGCTGAACTCTTATTAGTTCAAAATGTTGAGCATGTTCTAAGTTATGATAGCGAAGGGATTGCAAAGTTGCTTGTTTTCAAATTTTTCGTATTTTATTTGCTAGGAACTAGCAAACCTCAAGTTGGGGGTGTGATAAGTACCCGATAATGTAATGAATGGTGCACTAAATCTCTATTTAGTTTAAGTTAATTCTTTAATTAGTTGTTTTTAATTACTTTAGCTCGTAAGGTAGTTTAGTTTCGTTTTGTAGAGAAATTGTTCAAAACATGAGTTTTAAAGCTCAAGGCTGGCCCAAGATATTCAAAGTTCAAAAAAAGACCAAGAACGGAGTCATCGGAATCCAATGACAAATATTCAAGGACCCGAAGGTGACCCGTCAGCTCAAGAATGGGTCTAGGCAGAGAGCAAGACCAAGTGCTGGCAGAAAAGCTCTCGACATCGATAGGAACTAAGAAGTTCAATCGGTACCGAGCTTCTCCCAGCTGCAGCCTCAATCCGCTCGGCATCGAAGGACATCAATATATTCAATCGGTACTGAGGTCCTTACGCCAACAGTTATCATGCTCGGCATCGGTAGAACCAAATATTTCCCATCGGTAGCGAGGCCTTTAGCACAGTAATTTAAGGCCTTCGCAATCGATACCAAGGGCTTCAGGAGGGAATTTTTGGAGCATTTTGAGAATATTCCATGCGCGAATCTTGGAGATATAAATAGGAGTGATGTCACATTGTACAAAAAAAGAGAATAGATTTGATTGCATCATTTTTAGATCTAGATCTAGATTTTAAATTGTTCTTCATTGGTCTTCATTTTTCAGCTCTTTAAATTTAATTTTCTGCTTTAGTTAAATAGTTTTTGCTACTTTCATCTTTATTAAAGTTATAGCCGCTACTCCGATCTATCGTTTAATCTAGTTTTCTTCAAGTGTTGTTATTTCACTATGCTTAGTAGATTTTTGCTTGCTTTTATCTTTATAGATATGTGTAATTAGTTTTCTAGGGTTAGGTTATGGGGTGTATAGCACCTCATGACTCGAGCAAAAATTGCATTTTTCACCAATAAAGTTCGAATCTTTGGTTTGAAAATCGATGTGTAGTTCAGATTTATTTGTCAAATTGCTAAGGTGTTAACATCTTTGATCATGTGTAGGTACGAGCATCGCCTACGTACCACACATGATTCTTGGAGCTCTGTCGCTCGAGGTGTTTGCTAAATAAATTCTAGAGCTAGTTTGGTAATCAAACTATTTTATCTTCCGGCTTAAGAATCTTAGTTGAGTATCTTAAACCGTGTAATTGGTTGAAAAACGTGACTTTATTCGAGTCGTGGGTGTTAGTAACTTCTAGACCTATCCTGCTTTTTATCCTAATTTATTCCAATTTAATTTAGCCTTTTTTACTTTCCACCGAATACGTAAAACAAAGTTGGCTGCCTAAAAACCGAAAACCTTACTTACTTCTACAAATTTAGAAAGCCGTACTAATTATTCCTGTGGGTACAATCCCGGTCTTCCGGATTATTATGCTTCAATTAGACGCTTATACCTTATGCTTGGGGTGATCCTATTTGATATATCGACGAACAAAGCACACGCCATCAACACATCAATGGATTGAAGGCAGCCACATGTAATGGTAACGTGTAAGCCATATTTCCAACACCTTTTTGATTGAAAACTCATATGGAGTAATGGTGGCTTGAAAGGCACTAGGATGGATTTCTATATTAGATGAAACCAACCTTTCTTGAACAAATCAAAAGCCACATATTTACTGACTATTCCAACACTTGGCAAGGCTCGAAATTCATTCGTTTCACATTTGATATATGCCATTACTTTAGATTTAGAAATGTACGCCCTTCTTCTAACACCAAAATTGTTTACCTATTTTTCTCTCAATTGAAACTCGACAGAGATTTCAGAAAGCAAAGTCAACAATAAAAATATAGGGCGATGCAACTTGTCTCCAAAGGGGAACCCATGGTTCCTTGCCGTATTTCAGGACTCAATCAGATGTGAAATAACAATTGAATCAAATGCGAATTGATAACAAGAAGAAAATTAAAGATGAACGAAAGAGATTCTTCTGTCAATCTTCAACAATATATCAACACGAGCGATACATCTGAATATTCAAAGTTAATCCTAGAATATGAATGTAATGACCCTAATTTTGGTCCTAAATTTTTGTAAATAAATAATCATTTAATTGATAATTAAATTGTTTTAATTCATTAAATTATTTTAGTAATTGATATTATTTAAGTCTAAACCTAATATAACCTAGACCGTATATATATGTGTGTGTGTGTGTGTGTGTGTGTCTGTCTGTGTGGTATAGATTGAAATAAGAAAAGTACTTCTAGTAAGTGATTTCCTCACTTTGCCTACTTTTGCTTATTATAGTCATTTCCTAATTTGGTATTATTAAGTAACACTTTGATTAAAAAGATAAATCATTTAATTGATAATTAAATTGTTTAATAAGAAATTGCTCGGATCAAGCCCTTTCCGATCATTTTTTTTGCTGATTTCTCATGGGTACCCTTAAAATCATGTTCTGCACACTTTGAGCGGCTCCGATGGTCGCAATTCGATCAGAAAAGGAGAGTCCCACACAGTAAGGCTGTGCGGGATCCCTTAGGAGATCTGGATTATATATATATATATCTGTGTGTGTGGGGGGGGGGAGGGTTATAGATTAAAATGATACAAGTGCTTCTAATAAGTGATTTCCTCACTTTGCCTTTCCTAATTTGGTATTATTGATTAGAATAATCCTTTGATTATTTTACTACAAACACTTTGATTATTTAAGTAATAATATATGATACGTATAACTATTGTATCATTAGTTTAATATATATATATATATATATATATATATATGATACATACAAAATAACACTATACATAGCATAGTAATCATTGTATGTCTCCATTACTATTAAAGTATTGATATACTTTTGTTATTATATTACTTTGTATCCCAACAAACATAGCAATTGCCAAATTGATTATTATATTGTTTATAATGACTAGTGCTTTGCTTTTTCCTATTCTAACATCATACTAGTCATCTGCAGTATTTCCATTTTCCCCTTTTGATTGCCTTACAGATGTCTCAAAACCAACAGAAAATCATTCCTTTTGGGAAAATCATCCTGCCAGTGATTGCTGATGGAGCAAACATAAAGTTTAGGAAGCTAAGTTACTTAGATAGCACTGATAAAAAAAACTAACAAATTACTTAGTGTTGGTTTTGAGACATCTGTAAGGCAAAAATTTAGAATAATGCTTTGATTATTTTATTACAAACACTTTGATTATTTAAGTGACAATATATGATACATATAACTATTATATCATCGGGGCAGTTCAATAGACAACTATTTAGACATCTAAAAAAATACCTCATAGTTTTCGATCAAATTTTGATGACCCGAGTCGCTCAATGTAATCAGAACGTGATTTTAAGGGTACCTGCGAGAAATCAGCAAAAAAAAAAAGACCGAAAAGGGCTTGATCTGAGCAATTTTTAGCTTAGATTTAATGAACAGTTGTATTAAAAACTACTTAAAACAAGCACTTTCCGGTCATTTTTTTTGCTAATTTCTCGTGGGCACCCGTAAAATCATATTCTGCACACATTGAACGGTTCGGATCATAAAAATTTGATCGGAAACTATGTGATTGAGATTTGGGATGTTTTTTTAGGTTTTTAAATAGTTGTCCATTGAACCGCCCCGTTGTATCATTAGTTATATGTATATATACACACACACACACACACACTTAGGATCCAATGAGGGATCCCGCACGGCCTTGCCGTGCGGGACTCCCCTTTTCCGATCAAATTGCGACGATCCGAGCTGCTCAAAGTGTGCAGAACATGATTTTAAGGGTACCCGCGAGAAATCAGAAAAAAAAATGATCGAGAAGGGCTTGATCCGAGCAATTTTTTACTGAACCGTTCAATAAAAAACTGTTCGAATCAAGTCCTTCCCAATCATTTTTTTTGCTGATTTCTCGCAGGTACCTTTAAAATCACGTTCTGATCACTTTGAGCGGCTCGGATCGTCGCAATTCGATCGGAAAAGGGGAGTCTCACACGGTAAGGCCGTGCGGGATCTCTTAGCATAGTAATCATTGTATGTTTCCATTACTATTAAAGTATTGATATACTTTTGTTATTATATTGCTTTGCATTCCAACAAACATAGCAATGGCCAAAGGGCGCTGCTATTCGCAGCCCTTTATTTTCTTCCATAATCCGTTAAAAATTTTCAATTACACTCGACAGTTAGTTACCGAAATTGAGATATATTTTCAACATACAATTACCGAAATATAATATTTTTTTCAACAGCTATTTATCGAAAATGTATGTTCGACAGTTGTTTACCGAAAGTTGAACATATTTTCGCATGTAGTTACCGAAATATAATCTTGTTTTCAACAGCTATTTACTGAAATGTTATGTATGATTTTCAACAACTATTTACCGAAATGTAGTGGGCTATGAGAGAAAATAAAGGGCTGCGAATAGCAGCGCCCTTGCCAAATGCAATTGCCAAATTGATTATTATATTATTTATAATGACTAGTGCTTTGCTTTTTCCTATTCTAGCATCATACTAGCCAATGTTTTTACAACTACATATACATATATGCATAGTTTGCATGCATAAACACTAATATGTATATATGCACATGAATATGCATTACTTGCTTGCACATCAATATTGCACTTATCCTAATATTATACTTATCCTATTGTAGTAATCTTGGTAGGCAAGAAATAGAGAGAGAATCGGATAAGGGAGTCCAACAAATCAAATGCATATATTTACCCACATGCATATATTTACATTAAGTAAGAGAGTCACATGCATGTATTTACATTAGAGATATATATATTAATTCAGGGACAGGGGAGAGAGAAGGGGATTGTTGCCTATAAACACTCACCCCATTTTTCTACGCACACTCTATTTTCCTCATTTGGAAAAGAAAAAAGAAAAGAAAGAGAGCATCAGGCCAAAATTGGAGTTTGTGCCGCCAACCACCCAACCCAACGCCATTAGAATCAATCCCTACTGCCTAGAAGCAAGGTAGAAACCTCATATCTACTCACCTAACTATAATGTTTGACATGCTATATGTTTGAATATTTAAAATTGGATTTTATGATATCGTATGTTAAAATTTTTATTTTGGAATGTAAAAGAGGAATGCCGTAGTTATTGTATTTGGTGAAATTGAATTGTTAAAATTTTTAAGTGTTGTTTGAGAATTAGAAATGCATGAGATTAGGAATTTATGATTTATTCGGCATCTCGTGATTTTAGCAAGTTTTGTGAACGCAAGAAAATGATGCATATTTTCGAGACACGAGAAATGAGATGAAAAGAAACGAGAAACTGAAATGTGGAAAAGATTAATGATTGTGTGAGCATGAGAGCCTAATTGGATCAGTAAAGCTGATCGGCAGAATCATGGTTCGGGTGTGCATGTGTGAGCATCAGAACCCGGTAGGTTTTGAAAGAATAAATAGCGGAATTATGGCTTGGGTGTGCATGTGTGACCTAGGAGGCCGGTAGGTTTTGAAAGAATAAACAGTGGAACTAGTGTCGTATGTGAGTCGGAAATTGTGAAATGATTAAGCCTAAGAGCCCAGTAGTTTCTGAAAGAGATGAACAGTGTAATCAGTACTTTTGGGTAGCAAAATCTGTAAGAAGCCTATGAGCCCAATAGGTCCTAAAAGATGGAGCAGCAGAAGCAGTGCTTGGAAAATATAATGGAAAGTCAAATCGATACATAAGAAATAATGACACGAATTATGATAGACTGCGATGACAATAACACTATGATGACACATCGACACATTGTTTGTTGATTTGATTTTTGTGATGAACTATTAAATTCTTTGCAATTTACTTTATAAAATTATATGATATTTTTGTTAGTGTAAGGGACATAGGAGTAGGAGTTAGCTACTGAGCTTATTTGCTCACGGTGTTACTTTCTTGACCCTGACATGTTATTCCAGACTTTGATGACAGACAAGGAGATTAATATAACTTTGAGGAGTAAGGAGTAGAACAGACTACCGAAGAAGAAGGACGTCAAGAGGAGTAGAGATTACCTTAGTACTCCTTCCTTCCGAATTCAATAGAAATGTAATTCGAAACTTAAGATTTGATTATCTGTAATGACTTAATTATCATTTTATCCAAATAAATGGCTTATGAAGTTTTATAATACTTAAATAACGTTCCCAAAAATCGGGGTGTTACAATGAATCCTACTCCTAATTATAACCCAAAAGTTGGGTTAGTAAGACAAAAATTTAAGAACAAATAAAGATAGACTTTGATTTGTTGGAGAGAGATTACAATGAAACCCAAAGAAGCTATTTAGAAAACAAAATATGTAGGAAATAACTTCTTTTCTTCAATAATCTTCATTCTTCTTTGCTTTTACTTGTCCAAATCACATGTCAAGTGTTCTGCTCATGTAATAAAAAATGGCAATAATAATAGAAATACTAATACTGGTTATATTATTAATTAATGCAAATTAATATTAATAATAAAAAAATAGGAAGCATTCTTATAATTGCCACTTTTCTGTCATTATCGACGGGCGGTAATATATGGTGTAAATAGGGTGTTGGTTATATTGCGTGATAGGCATTGAATCTTGAATATTTCAAACTAGGATCACCAATAAATGAAAATGGCAAAATGACCTTTTAACCAATCTGATTAAGTCCCAATTCATTTAGACCAACATCTTTTAAATCTTCATGAAGCTCAAGACGAAATTTTCCCTAATTCATCTTATAGAATGTCTACTGATTTTGTTATGTTGAGGCTCAAGCATCTACCATAAATTCTTGAAATAGTTTGCCTCCTCTTGTAATAGTTGAATATTCAGTAAGACGCTCAAACAAACAATGGCTGTAAAACTGCATTTGGGTGAGTCATTTAGTTGAAGCCTTATCATTACTAAGAAATTAGGATCCCATCCAAGCTCACCATAAGAAAATAACAGAACATAATGCAACAGCAAGTATGCTGGATGGCATTCATTTATCTACATAAGCTCATTGTTTCCACTCAGAAGTAAAATAAGTTTCTCAATCCACTTGCTTTAATCCCATCTCCTGGTATAATGACAGCAATCACATCTGTAGTTGGTAAATTATATCATTGACGATCTGCTGACGAACTATAATGGAGATGAGGAGGTAAAGTTTGTTCTGCCACCATTAATTGATTTAAAATCGCATGAGCCCAACAAAATTTACCAACAAATGCATTAACTTGCAACATACTATTTTGAATAGTTCTGCGAACATCCCTTCTCAATTGAGGATTTCTACAGTGGCGAATGTATAGAGCTTAATTAGGGTCATGAATGTAAAGTTGAGCATAAGTTGCTTCCTGGCTTGGTGGTGATATTAGTGATCCTGTATGATGTCGCAATTCTCTATGGATAGTGAATAATGTAGGACCTCTTCTGCTTAATATTCTTGGATCTAATATGGCTCCAAGACTCGCGAAACCATTGGCTACATTGTAAACTCAAGTATGAGACTGAATCGATTTATACCGATCATCATTCCCATCATATTGCTCTTGAATTGGTGGATGAGGTGTCATAAGCAAAGGTAGTCTAACATTTCCTTGCAAGCAACAAGTTCTGAATAAGGAACGTAATTTTAGATGATTTCACCAATTTTTCGTCCATCCAATGTAAAGCTCATGAACAAAAAAGGACATATTGTATCCATCTTGCCAAGAAAATGCCGACATGAATTAACTCGGGCTCTAGCATCAACCTCTAATTCCACCGGCATATCTTCTTCTTCATCACTATATAGATTCTCTTCAAAGGGGATGAATTTACATGGGCTCTAGCATCAACCTTTAATTCCTTAGTCGGATCTTGTTCTTCATCATGATTACATAGATTCTTTAACACCCCAACCCAAAATTCATACACGACTCGACTAAAAGTAAAGACAATGTTGAGGCCGGCATAAAACATTATTTAGTTTTATTTTCGAAACAAAAATTGGAAATATTTTTCTTGCAATGAATGTGCAACAAAAAAGAGAGAGGGTGAAATACAAATGTTTTTCCTTTAAGTATGTGTATATATATGTAGATATATGTAGTAGCTTCTACTATTCTCTAACAATTAAAAGGGAAAAATCAAGGTTGTGAATCACATTCCGTACCGGCCAGTACCGGAAATAGCGTGAAACCAGTAACCTAGCCTCCCAATTCCATCTCGGCACCAATACCGGTGGTTACTAGAAAGTACCAGATTTTTCAGCGAATCTTGGCCGAGATGATAATACCGCTAATTTCGTCTACTATGTTTCACCACTTTAAATCTCTGCAATTACTTCCAAAATCCAGCCTCAATGTTACTAGTTTGCACTGGTGTAGCCTCAGATCCTTTAGATCTGCGTCTCCGGCGAACATCGTACCATTTTCGGCGAGCGTCGTCTCGTCTTCGGTGATCTCGTTTCTACCCGGCAACCTCGTTTACCTCGTCGGTGAAAAACAAAAAGGGTACATGTGTGTATATAAGGATATCAATTGTGTGTTATGGCTTGAGGTTAATATATGGGCGATGGTGGTTCAGATATGTTGTAATGGCCTAAAGGGTGTATATATTTTGTTGTTTATTGTGTAATGGTGGTCTCTGATCTGTTGTAAATGAGGGATAGAAAGAGAAGCGATAGGGGGGAGGGAGAGAGAGAGGGTTCTAGAGAGAGTGAAGGAAGTGGGTTTTTTTATCTGCAGAAGGAACTGACTAGTGAGTTTGGTGGGCTTGATCCCATGTAGCCATACCCATATTAATAAATATGCACCCCCATGAGATGCTAAATGGTACTCCCATTAACTTTCTGTTTCTACTAATTGTATATTTTTTGAGTTATGATTATATACTCGTAGTTGCGGTAAATCTGAAACGGTATCCGATATTTAATCGGTACTGGTACGTACTATTCTAGGAGAAAAATTGGAACCTTGACCGAAACGATATTCAGAACCTTGGAAAAAATAGGAAAAAGGAGAATTTGCCACATTAGCCTATAGCTACCTAATGTAGCTTAGCCAATGATGACACCTCACATTTGTAGCAACACTTGGTGGATTAGGTGTCAAGCTTAGTAAAATTAGGAAACTCTATAAATAGAAGTCCTATTTTTAGTGCATGTCCAAAAATGGTATCTACTACCTAGACCACTTGTACGGAAAAAGAAGAGAGAAAGGTTAAGTTGGTGTTAACACGAGATTAGCTTAACAAAAATAAATAAAGGAAGGTAATAGTGCTCCTGTCCAAAGCGGTACCACTGCCAAGCTATCGCGTGCTATTGGGAGGTTAGCAAGAATACGAGTTAAGTCTCCTCCACGCTTACAAAAGATCCAAGGTGAGATACTTATACTTTAGTTACATGATTTTCTTTTGTGAAAGTAGCATGATTTTATGTTGAGAAAAGATTACGATTTTATTTAAGATATGCCATGGAAAAAGATATGATAAATTTTTCATGTTAAAACCTAAAAACACGTCAGACAAAGGTGATGACGTTGTAAAGTTTAAGTTTAGAAAATGAAAGCGGTCAGACAAAGGTGATGGCCTATTAATACATCCAGACAATTGTCCCGAGTTTGGGGGACGCCTCAAAAGATACCACACATAAGGGAGTTATACAGACGGAAAAATGTGGCCTTAGTGGCCAGTGATCACTTGACCAAGGTTATAAAAATTAATCACCATTGAAAACAAGGTTAACTTTGTATTTTAGAAATGAAAATTTAGTTTTTACCAATCATTTTATGTAGCTAAATATGTGCTCTGCGCAGAGATCGAACATATAGGAGGATGAGTAACCATCTGTCGCTTATAAGTTTCCTAAACTATAACTGCTCCTTGGTGTCTGGATGGCTAGGTGTTAGAGCAGGGAAGTATGTGGCTTTTTTCAGTTGGATGCACAATAGCGCTCTATCCTTCTCTCATCGTAAGCGTTGCCCTAATTGATACGAATTGTGATTTTTTTCACTTTTTTCTTGTTCTCGTCTTTTACATTGGGCCAATGAAGCTTTTGAGATTCAAATCCATGAAGTAAATACAGAAAAGATCCCCCAAAATGACACCAAAGGTCTATATCCTATCATGCGCCCCTCACCTCCTCCATGAGGATCATCTATTAGATTCATTGCAACACCACGAACAATGGGGCGTCTATTTATCCGGATCTGGCTATTTTCTGGTGTTGTATTCAAATATTCCATCTTTCCCCCCACGTGAGTTAGTTTGTTTTAAGAGGTCTCTCGAGCTTTGACTTTATAGGTCTTCTAGCTTGCTGAGTGACTTTTCTTTCCTTTCTAGGTATAGTATCATCCGCTTGGGTGGAAAATGAATCGACATCACAATGTCATACAGATTTTTCTAGCTTAGTTGGAAAAGAAGGGGAAAGTCCATCCAAACCGTCTAATGAGGAATAAGAGGAGAGCAAATCGTCAATGGCGCGTGAAGTGCATGCATGGTTTTTGGTTCCTAGTCTGATTTATTAGTAGCGATGATTGGGGCTCTAGTAATGACTATGCATAGGACTACTAAGGTGAAAAGATATCATGTATTCTGACGAAAAACGCTTGATTTTAGGAGGATTATAATGAGAACAACAGACCCACTCACGATCTACTAAAGGGAAGTAGTTTGATTGATATAATTTGGATGAATACAAAGAAGGCCCAAAGACCTCATTTGGCATCGTGTTATCATTAGTCCCCTAAAAATATGAGCACAAAAAGTTGGACCTTGTTTCCTAAAAGGGAGAGTGTGTGATCAAGTTGTTCCAAACATGTTCAAATGAGACGTTCTAAGAAGACTCAATAGAAATTAACTACTACAAATATCTTAAAACTACTCATTGGCTTGAATAATATTCATTTCGATTTGATAAGAAGGGCAAAAATAAAAGACAAAAGAATGACTAAAGAATCTTACCATTGGAAATGTATTTTCTTTTCAATTACTTGCAAAGATTAATTTCTCTTTTTTCTGGGACTTTGCATGTGCTATTTCACGGTCTCGCTCCTCTCAAATCACATCACCGATGTTTTTCTCTCGAAGATGTCCAGTCTGTAAAAAAAAGTGATAGATTGTAAATTTTTTAATAAGAAGTGGTAGATAAATAAATGAAAATTGATCACCACACAACTAATCAAGTTAAATAAGGGAATTGATTTCTACACTCCCTTTTTTGATAACCACACTCCCTCTTTTGGATTTTAATGTTGAAAGTGTATGTATTTTTTTTGCTAAAAGACGAAGAAGGAAGTGTATATATCAAAAAAGGGAGTGTAGAAATCAATTCCCTTAAATAATCGCTAAATATTATTAAAAAAATAAAAAGGACAAATGAATGGTTAAAGAATCAGGGGGTGTTCCGGTTTCTTGGAAAAGGAACTTTTAGAAAATGAAAGTAATTTAAAGCTCAAAAATCATATGTTTACGCAAATAATATTTCTACCAATATGGATCTTGTTTGATAAATTTTATTGAGATCTTTTAAACAGTGCAAAAAAAATTGAAAAATTATTTTTCATTTTCATTATATTTGAGCTTGAAATTACCCTCTTTTTGAAAAAGAAGGTTTAAAAAGAAAGCGGAACGCCCCCTAGCACCGGACATGCATTATCTTTTCCCTTATTTGCATAAATACTTTCTTTTTTCCCTTGGATTTTGCCTTCTCCATTTCTTTGTCCTAGTGTTAAAAAAATAAACGTGCGAGATGAATTTTTCCTCCCACGAAAGGAAAATATAATGTGTTTACCCTAAGAAAGCGGATCAGATTCAAATCATGTTCATCTCGAAGCACAACATTGATGTTTCTAAAGATATTGTCCATAACTTGTGAATTGAATGGAGACTAAGTAGCTGCTTAAGGGGTTTTTGCAGTTAGGATGTTCCAAAACTAACAATTAGAATGTTTCAATACTAAATTGTTATAAAGCTAAGCAGATCACAATTTCTCATCGATGCCCCATAGTGTTATAACATCACATACTTGAAGAACAATGAAACTCATACCTAACTACCAAATTTTTCATTATAACAACCTGACAATGAGAAGTTATAAGTCGACAGACGTTTTTTGTTGCAGCTCGTGGTAATAACCAACATAAAAACAAAACGATATGTGATCATACCGTGCTCTTAGAACATTGAAAAATTGAAAAATATAACTCATTCCTACTTCCAATCAATGTCATTTCCAAGTAACGGCCCCGACACGCATATAACCACTCGAGTATCCCAAGTCTTGTTATTATCCATACCCAAAACCATTTAATTGAATTTTTTTAGATGACAAGTACATTTTGTAAATGATTTTAAATTTTTAGTTGAAATTTAAAAGTTTTAACTGAAACCTTTTGAACTCTGAAGAAAATGTAAACATTAATTACAGATAGATACTATAGTTTATCTCAGCATGAGTGTAATTGCCAAAAAGATTAACAATTAGGTCCCTCAGGGCTAATTGAAAGTTTTTTTTTTTTGTTCTCTCTTAATTAGAAAAATGAACTTTGAGTGTCTTTTTGGTTGTCTATAGAGAACTTTTTTTTCAACTTTAATTTCTATATTTATACTTTTTCAATTTTCTCATCGAGAAGGACAATGCGACATAAAAATTATGCCTAAATGTAATGAAAACTAAGAGAAATAACCAAAAAAGTAATGCAAAGAAGTCAATGAAAAGTTAGTCTAAAGGAGCAGGGTGTTTTCACTAATCTAAAAGTTGTAGAAATAATGTTTTTTCTGTATTTAAAAAAAATTTGTGTTTGTTAGTTTTGCACCAAATTTTTGTAGATTATTAATTCGTCTCAATGAGAGGAATTGGAAAAGTAAGAAATTATGACACTTACCCAATTTTTTTTTGAAATATTCAAGAAAAAGTGAAAAAATGAACTTTTTTTATTTTTACTTCGATATTTCCAACAAATGTCGGGTAGATGTCATAACTTTTTATTTTTCTGATTCCTCTCGTCGAGACGTACAGATAATCTATAAGAATTTGGTGCAAAATTAACAAACGCAGATTGTTTTTAAATAAAGGCAAATATTTGTTTATCACTCTGCAACTTTTAATTTAGTCAAAACACCCACTTCGTGACACAAGTGAGAGTAGTAGTTTTTTTTTTTTTTTACCGTTTAAAAAAAGTTATTTTTTCTTTTTTATGGAAAAGGCATTTTGCCATGGGGAGAAAGCCAAAAATAAATAAACTCATGAAAGGGTAAAGAAGTAAATTTACATGAACAAGGACAAAGAAAGGAATATATATATATATGATAAAAAAGGGAGTGTAGAAATTAATTTCAAAAAAAAAAAAGGAAAAAAGAGAATTAGGCTCTGTTTTGAACCGATGCAAAGTAGAAGAAAAGAAAGGAAAATAAAAAAAATTCCTTAGGAGTTGTTTGGTACCTATCTAAGGAAAAGGAAAAGAAAATAGAAAGGAAAGCTTTGGAGTATACGCCGAGGAAAATGGAAAAAGCGTCAGAATTTAAACTTTTGAAGAACCAAAATTTGAATTCTTCCACTAAATCAGAATTCAAAAAAACAAGAGAAAAGAAGCATCGATGGGAAAAAGAGCGGAGTGAAAGAAGCTTGGACTATATTGATGAATTCTTGACTCAAAATGAAATGCAGTTTGAAAACTTGGATGATAGCTTACGATCAACTTCAAAAAAAGTTCACCTCGATTCAACACCATCCTCCAAAGGCACTAAAAGAAAAGGAGAAAGGTTGATTTACTGCTTTAGCAATTTCAAGTGTTGAACAGTGTTATCAATGAAGTTGTTGTTGCACTTAGAGAAGGAAATCTGGTTCTCCATGAAGGAAACTTGGCACTAAAAGAGGGCCAACCACGTGTTTACTTTGAGGAAGAACTGTAAGGGTGTACACAGTTCGGATTGATCATGTTTTCTAGAAAATCAGTAACCGAACCATTTCAAACGGTTCTAGAAAATTGAGAACCAAAACCTAACCAATATATGGATGGAACCTAACCAGAACCAAACCGCAAGACCGGCCCGGTTTTGGTTCGGTTCTAGTTCTATCCAATAAACATCCAAACACTTATTCATAAAATATGAAAGAAAAGAAGAAAATAAAAGCTTTCCTAATAAATGGAATTTCATCTCTAAATAAATTAAGTTTAGCAAAGAAAATATTATCCCACAAAATTCAAATACATATTTAATTACACACACACATATGTGTGTGTATATATATATTTATCTTAGTTTTAAACGGTCCGGTTCGGTTCTAATTATGGTTCATTAATTGAGAACTAGTAACTGAACCAAAATTAACGGTTCTTATTTTTTTGGAACCATAACCTGACCGTAGAACCACAGAACTGAACCAAATAGGACGGTTCGGTCCGGATTGGACCGATTTTACGGTTCGGACGATTTTCTTGAACACCTCTAGAAAGAAGTATTCCATGAGTTGGAAAATTTGGGAGTTGAAGAAGACCTTCAGTCTCTTGCTTACAACTTCATTACGTCAAATTCAGGACTGATGAGAGCTTTCTTTGGTTGTCCAACTCACCGAGGCAAGGCATGGCTGGTTAAAAAGATACGTGCTTCTAATAACACATGTTGAGGTGGAGTATGGAAATTTTGGATGAAATTTTTTGAAGGTACGTGCATTTTGTTGACAACTTTAGTGGTGCAGAAAGCCACAGTTGGAAATCATAACTTTGTGGGAAGTACTTATGTTTTGAAGAGCTTTTTGGTGGAACTATATATATGTATGATGTGATACTATGTTTTTGCGAAGTCTCATAACCCAATGCAGCGATGGTAACATTATGAAACTTGTAAATATTTTACTGGTATATTGTTTAGTTGAATAGTTGTACTTCCTAAAAATATATCTGCTGGAATGTCAATAGAATATAACTTCTCTGAAAAGTCAATCTCCCATGCTTGATTTCTTATTTCTACAATTTCTATTTTCAAATGCTGAGTTTTTGCTTTTGATTGTGTTCTATTTTTGTGTTTGGATGATGTAACCGGCTAACTTTTGAATTTATAATGAAAAGGTAGTTAAAAAAATTTCATTTTCTTTTAATTTTCCTCTTGAAGCCAAACAAAAGAAAACCATTTTTCTTATAGTTACTTTTCATTTTCTTTCTACAATCAAATAAGAGAAAAGAATTCACTTTTTTTCTCATTTTTCCTCTTTTTTCTTTTTCTTTCCTTTCCACAGGTTTCAAACAGAGGCTTAAGCTATTAACCGTTTGAAAAGAAAACCCTAGCTAAACCCTTTCCAATACTTTTCACTCCGACTCTGAACCAGCCATCTCTCCCACCCACACTCAACCCTCAACCCTCAACCCTCAACCCTCAACCCTCAACCCTTGCAACTGTAAAGATAGATAGCTGTGTGCGCGGCTGAAGGTGAGAGAATCTATGGAAATAGATCGAGCGGACGGTCGTACACCGAACCAGCTGAGACCACTCGCTTGTTCTCGTGGTATTCTGAATCGCGCTCACGGCTCCGCCAATTGGTCCCAAGGTATACATATATCGTCAAAATACGAAACATCAATACATATGTGCATCTGTATGTAATAAAACCCATAGTTTGCTTTGCGTTATAGTTTATTTGTTTTTCCTCTCATTGCCCTAATTTTTCTGACGCGTTTTGGTAGATTTATTGCGTTTACGTGGGTGTTCGCATTTACTTGCTCCGTCACACAATGATTGTCCATTTTCACTATTCAAGTCTCTGAAATGTATTTTGTATAATTCGGCCTAGTTTCCCAATAAAAGCCTGGGGCTATCTCTGTTGTGTCCTTATTCAATCTTTTTCTGCATTTGTTAGTTTTGCATCAAACTTTTGTGGATTGTTTTTGGAAATATCCAGAAATTTTGGGTAAAAGCCATAATTTTTTACTTTTCTGGTTTCTCTTGTAGAGACGAACCAACGATCCACAAACGTTTGATGCAAAAGCAAAAAAAAAAAATTGAATAAGGACAAAATAGAAAAAAGCCCTCTTTTTTTTATTTTTTTTAAACTAGGCCTTCATAATATGTTTTATGATTATAAAATCCTTGTCAAATATAATTAAAATGATATCTATCATACAAGATCCATATTGCATTTAAAATATACTAAAAATTGGAAAATATTGGTAATCTTATTAGAGATGTGGTGAATATTGAATATAGACATTCTTTATGGAATGTGGCGGAGGGAGTATTTATTTTAGGGTATTAATTGGATATTATCCTCTTTTATCCTTTTTGCCAGCAGCAAATGATTGGGACTCAAATCTTAGTTTGGTCTTAGCATTTTAGCTGTGAGATAGGAGAGGGAAGGTTTTCCTTTCGAATTGATTATCTTGGTTGGAGTGTGAAATGGATTTTGATGTGGGTTGAGATGTAAACTTATTAATGTGTGTGGCTGGGCTGAAATTAAGCTCGAGTTTGGAGTAATCATGCATACTAAGATCACAACCTTTTTCGAGTAACCTGAAAGGCCAAGTCATTAGGGTTGCAGAATGCAGAGTGATTATTAAGTGCTCCTGGGGCACCACCAGGTGGTGTGCTTGTGGACAACACGAATGTTTGGTGGTGCTGTGGAGGGTCTTGGAGAACCACTTGTGGGTGGTCCAGACTACTGAATAAGTGCTCGTTGATGCAGCTCTTAATCTGAATACCACTTGTGGGTGGCCAATTCACCATTCTCTAATCGACAAGCAACATCCTTTTTGATGTTATAGCTTTGTGCACTTAATTTTGTTTCATTCGTTGTTTGATTTTAATTATGGGCTTAGGGGAGACGAAAGTTCTTGCCGCAGTTTATGGACCGAAAGCGGGAACAAAGAAGAATGAAAACCCTGAAAAGGCTTGCATTGAAGTTATTTGGAAGCCCAAGACTGGGCAGATTGGTGAGTTTTTTCTTTCTTTATTTCTTTCTTCTTTTTTTTTTTCCCAAATGTTGAAAACAAAATGAAATGCTACCTATAAAAAATTTGTTCAATGAAAACAGAGTTTCTAGTTTGGATGCAATTTGTGCACTGAGGTAAAGTTGTATGATGATATTGCATCATTGAGTCACATGAAACCTAGATTTGCGGTTTTTATGTAACCATGTAATATGCTAGACCTATGTTGGCTACCGCTACCCATTGGTTCTTTGAAACATTTTACTACTTGTTTGGATTTGGCAAGTAATTGGAGATTGAGGGTTTTATGCATGCAGGGAGATAGTGTTGTGCTCGACTTGTATTTAGGTTACTGAATTGTTTCCACTAGCAGTTGTTATCCTTGAATATTGGTGGAAGTAAATAACAAAAATTCTGAATTTCCAGTTATCTCCTTGAGCACTTATCAGAGTATGTAGCTTATTAGACTCTCATTCTGTATCTTTGAGCATTCTTCTTTTGCTGTCTAGGTAAACCAGAGAAGGAGTACGAGATGATATTGAAAAGGACTTTGCAAAGCATCTGCCTTCTGACTGTCAATCCAAATACGACAACCTCAGTTATAGTTCAGGTGAGCTGTTTTGATTCACCTGGAAATATCATTTTCTCACAGCCTGATATGTGTTGCCCAAGTTGTTTATACCCCCTTATTACCACTAGTTTAGGTGTTAAATGTGTCAATACATTGCCTCAATTCTGTTTACAGATAGAGGATATGAATCTGCTCTGGTTCTGTCTTGGTGGCTAATATTTATATAGTTATGAGTTTCAATTGGTTTTGTAGTATGTGAAAGTCCGAAGGCAAGTTTGGGATGTAATTAACTTTGTGATAAAACACGGGTACTTCTCGCATTTTATTCTCGATGGAAACAGAGTTTTGAGATTTCTCCCTGGAACTGTATATTTGCACTTTTGTTGCATGTGGAAGAATCACACGTAGTTTCTTTCTCATTATGGGATTGCATTCATGCATGTTTAGTGTTCTAAAAGGCGGCCGCCTAGGCCGATTAGTCCCCGCCTAGGTGCTAGGCGGTGGTCCAATGCCTAGATTAGACAGCCAACTAGTCGAGCGCCTAGTCCCAGCTTAGGCGCTAGGTGCCCCTTTTCTACCCAACTAGCGCCTAGCGGTTGTTAGAACATTGATGTTTTGTTAGATAGTTTGATATACATTGTTGGGCCTATTACAACTGAAGCTTTTCAGATAGTGGGAGAGGAGAGGTCTTGGGTTCAAGTCTCTCTATTTGCATTTGTTGCCCCTTTGCATTCTGCTTCTCCCCTTTGTATTCTGTTTCGCTCCATGAAAATATGCATCTACATGTGCAAGACGGGATTGCACGTGAAGGAGGGTGTTAGATAGATTGATATACATTGTTGGGCCCTTTTCCTAACAGCATAAGCTTTCAGGATAGTTGGTAACTCAACATGGTTATGGCATAAAATTTCCAAATTAGTGTTTCTGTATCTTGTGAGTGAGTCAAAGGAAGTTTACTGCTCATATTGGTTGGCCTTCAAACATCTCATATGTAGGAGCCAGGTTATATCCCTCCACCACGAGTATTGAGCTATAATACTTTCTTAGCAGGTTGTCAATTGAGTTCGTATGCTCTTTTGCAGGTTGTCAATGATGATGGTGCCGTATCCTTTGTGCTCATGTTGTTCCTTTTAGTGTTGTAATTACTAATGGACATTAACCAAACATCTGATAGCCGTAGGATTCTTGGTATAAACTTTGTCCCTTGAAGGAGTTTTCGGAGAGTCCTTGTAAAATATTGTACAGCAGACAAGGGTGACAGAGATTCAAGTTAAGTAATTTTTCCATGTTAGTGTTTACTAATTGGTATGGGATAATAATAAGCTTTCCCTGTGCATTCGCAAATTAAGTTGCTGGAGATGCCATAATCTTTACTTCTTGTGGTCGCATGAGATGTACCCTGGATGAGTTTCTGACAACCTACTGTCTTTCATGAATCATACTCAGTCCTCATTGGATTCTAGTAGCGGAAGTGTTTGATGCTACTGATATGTATTTTTTTCCATTTTCCTTTATGAGGCATTTTGGTTTTTGGTTTAAAATACCTCATATTAGAGGTTGACATAAGCATTGTGTTTAGGAGGCATTGTCTTTTATAGTTTTCTGATAATACTCCACAAAAATTTAAGTATTTACTTAAATATCAGTAAATCAGTCTCTAAATTTTGAATAAATATGGTATGTTCCCCTCAAAATTCATGGATTTGTAGATTGCATATTGATATTTCATCATAGTAAGAGTACTCTGGTGTTTTTGTAACGCATAAGAAGAAACAAAAACATTATATACTAGTTGACTAGTTTTGTCGAGACATTTATTTCAGGGATCGATATCCTGGCTTTCCCCTGTTGGTGGACATGATTTCGTAATATTTAATCATCTTAAAACATCTCATCATTTTTCAAAGTTTTTGGTGGACTTTCTTGTGTGCATGTTTCATTGTTCTCTGGCTTTATTCTGTAAATTCATTTATCCTTTTAGGTCAACGGAATCGATTTCATCATGTTCGAATGCCAAAATTTTCCCTTTTGATATAAATTGCTGAATCGCCATTTGCCACTTCTTGACTGAACCTCATGTAGCTTCTCCCCTGTGCTATAAATGCTGCATGTGCTGCCCTTGTGGATGCTGGAATTCCGTTGAAGAATCTTGCAGGTAAATAAGATCTATGGTACCGTCCCATTTTATTCTTCAATCATTGCACTGATTTTCACCTGCTGGTTTCTGCAGTTGCAATATGTTGTTGTCTGACAGATAGTGGATGTGTTATACTGGACCCCAACAAGCTAGAAGAGCAGGTTACAGTAATTTCATATTTGAATTTCTAATGCTCATTTTGTTTTAAATGAGGTTCTACAACTACTTTGGATAAAAGAAAGCAAGTTTATGTAAATTTTTGTGCTATTTGGTAGTTTAGTATTACTCCTCTTGTGATGTTTTTGTTCCATGAAACAGAGGTGGAAAACGAACCAGGGGCGCCTATGGTTATAACAGACAAATAACCTTTTCAACTTGCGCTCACCTGGCCATCTTCACACTTTCGTAGCATGTAGAACATGTTCAGTTTTGGGATAACAAGTCTATTTCGTAGTTTTTAGTGGGATAGAATAAGGAAAGATTACTGTATATGGTTCTGGATGCTCCTGACGTCTTTATTCATACATTTTCATCTATTCTTGTTAATTAACGTGCGTTATGACTACTGGCAGAAAATGAAGGCATTTGTGTACCTAGTTTTCCCAAACTCAATTCTGTCCGTCCTTCCAGAAGGATCATCACAGGTGGGAGGAGAGCCAGTGGAACATGGGATTATTACATCTGTTACACATGGCGTAATGTCAGGTATTGATACATGTTCTGCGGCCTTTTCTTATGGCATGTCCTGATGGAAGCTTGTTCTCTAGTTACTGATATCATTGTCTCACAGATACAAAATTCTGAACTGTTGCACGGTATTGTTTCATAACAAAAGCGGCCCCTGGATCACTTTCGTTCCATGCCATTTTATAAAATTCACTATGCTCGCATTTAGTTTTGGCCATTGTGCACTTCACCTCCCTACCAGGCAATCATTACATCTAACTTAATGAAAATTGTGCCTCATGCACCCATTTTAAGAGTTGTCATGGGAAATTATTCACTTGAAGTAGAATACCGATGGTAAAACTTGGACTGTGCTGCCAGCCTGCCACTAATCCCAAGCATAGAAGAATGGAACGGAAACGAGTTAATATATACTCACTACCTCAGTTATTGAGAACTACAAAGTTGACCTGCAGAAACAGTTGCCACTTGGCAACTTCTTTAGATGGTTTCTTCATTGGGAAAAAAAGTCTCTTCAGGTGTTCAATGGTTTGTCAAACGGGGCTTAACTTATTTTGAAATGCATCCTAATTCAACATGTATGACTGTTGGTGAAACACAATTTGATTGCCTCATTCAGCTAGGACTTGGTGATCCATCTGTTGGAGTGTATCTGTAGCTGTTGCTGTATGGCTTGTGTTAGAACTTAGAAGTATGACTGGAAAATAAACTAACCCTTCTATTATACAAGTTAAACTTTTAGATGAGTTGACAATCTAACGTGGTATAAGAGTCAGCCATAGATCATGTGTTGGAACGCCTACATTACAGTAATACGCATAAGGCTGCATGTGTTTGACCTGCAAGTGATGGAGAATGTGAGAATATTCCCTTCTCCCATATTGTTTTCTTATATAGTTTGAAAAGTCAAAGAACTAAACTAATGAGATATCTTTTGGCCCTTTTTCGCTTGAATTGATGTGAGAAGTCCTTTGAATCAAAGGGCATTTTTAAGGAGTTAAAGTTTGAAATGTCTATCTTTCCTTTAGAAGTTGGATTCTCCAAAGAGGACATGGTATGGAGGGAGTAATATTTATCAGTAAGGTGATGGATTTATGTTTAACAAGTAAATAAAGATCCACTGGAGATGATAGGTTACAGGATGATTTTGTTAATTGTAGATTTCGTTAGTTACAATCGTATATGGTTGAATCTGACTGCAGTGGATGATTATCTTCACTGTCTACAACGAGGACGTGCAGCCAGTGCAAAATTGTCTGATTTTCTCAGGAGAAATTTGCAGTCACATTCCCCAGGTGACTTGTCCAAGGCTGGGTGATTTCTTACACGATTGCAAGGTAAGAATAGCTAGAGGCAGGCAGTCATTGATGGTGCGTAGTGGTGATAATACTTTGCGGTTATAAATCCATGTTCAAGCTTTGATTTGGTTTTATTTTTTCAGGTAAGAAATTTGGTGTACAATTCGAGCTTGCAATGGAATTGTTTTAGAATTACGCACAAAGCTGCTCTTCACTACTCCCTACTTCAAATCTTTGCTTTTTTGATTATTTGTTAGCGATGACGGTTGTGGGGCAAAGTGAGTGTTGTTAGTTTCAATAGCGGAAATTTATGTTAGCTAATAGCTAGAACAAATTATGTTTTCTCTTTTCTCTCTCTCTCTCTTTGTTTTAGTCGTAAGCGAACAATATTGTATGCGTTAGCAACAAGTTCAACTTTATATAACAATTCATGTTGACTTATGCTTTCTTGTTTTTTTGTAGTAGTTGCTGTTATGTGTTTCATGTATATTTCATCAATTGTGTAGGGGTTCAAGTTTGGAGGGATCTTTGCCTGGTACAATACTCTTCTTCCGTTGCTCCGCTCGTCCGCCTGGGATCCTGCAACCAGTCACTAGGGCTTGGAAAAGCCCAGTGACCCTCCGACGATCAAGTTAGATGTAAGGAGAGTAGTTTAGATCTAGGGTTAGGGTAAAGATGGTGTACCTCTTTAGGTTAGAATCCTTTCGTATTTATAGACCTATGTTTACTTGGCCGCCAAGGAAGCGCGTAGGAGTCACGCTTAGGTAACCGCCCTCGGTGACGTCATAAGTGACGCACTGGATGAGGCGGTTACGAAGCACATGGCCATGGTGGTCCTGTCTACCACGTGGCATTCTTGGTCCCCCCCCTG
Source organism: Rhododendron ovatum (assembly GCA_019656835.1). Classification (NCBI taxonomy): domain Eukaryota; kingdom Viridiplantae; phylum Streptophyta; class Magnoliopsida; order Ericales; family Ericaceae; genus Rhododendron; species Rhododendron ovatum. Next base: position 35,008,177 of record CM033798.1, on the reverse strand, counting down.
GTTGGTTACATTCCTCCCAGATCTCAACGGAACACACGCCCTGGCGATTAACCGAAGAACTAACAGGAGAGCCAACATCATGCTGGTGAGAGTAAGGATAACTTAAAGGGCCCGCCTGTATGTGACCACGGATCACACCATGAGTCGTAGGTTACTGGAAGCCTATTACCGAGGTCATAATCGAAGCCTCCACAATAGCCCCTCAAGGCTCTGGAGCTTTGTATCCCTGCTTCAGGGTCTTGATACCCTCTGGAAAATATTAAGCCTTGGTGAGAGTGCTCTCCTCGGTAAATTCCACTCATCCTACGTCGGTAGGGAGAGCCACGTGTCAGCAATCGCCGAGGTCTCAGGATGGTAAAGCTGTCTCGGCACGTGCCCTGTCAGTTGATTGGTACGAAACGTTGCTTCGGTGACACGCGTCATTATACCAATGGTTCGTTCGTTCGGCGCCTGTCCTCGGTGCAGACCACAGAATTCTGACCGTTCGATGGATACACGTGTCAGACATCTGACGGCTCGGTATTCGACGCTACGTTTCCCGCGCGTGTCTCCATCTCTTTCGGTATAAATAGGGGAGACAGCGATTCATCGACTACTTTTCCTCGCTTCTGAAGACGAACCGCCGCCGCCGCCTGCTCTCAACTTTCAACCGTGATTTTACGCAGTTCAGCCGCAGATCTTCGCACGAAACAGTGGTACGTTGATCTTTTTCATTGATGCCTCAAGTTCTGATAATTTCTTCGAGGTTTTTACGTCGTTTTTATCTTGCATTAGTCATAGACTTCTTTCCGCCACCTCTGGTCTGCGGCGGCGCTGGGATTCTCCAGCGCTGTTCTTAGTTTGTCCGAAGCCCACATTCTTCCCGAGCCCTAAATTCTTCCCGAGGTCTATATTCAACTTGAGACTATAGGAATAGCTTCAGACCCCCGAGGACATGACCGAAGGGTAAGGCCTCGGCAGCACGGTAGAGAAAAACGAATTCCGAGGAGAGATGACCAATTTAACCGACGAACCTCCCTGAGCATATAGCTAACGGGTTTTTACACATTCTTGTCTTTGCTAGGAAGGAGCGAATGGTCATTGAACTCTCCTCGGACAGTTCCAGCAGCTCGATTTCTTCTGCGACATTCGAGGAATTCTTTGAGGAAGTCCGCTCGCACATTTTAAACCGAAACCCGGTAGACCTCATCGAACCCTACGATCCTTCAAGAGCCCCGCCGACGATAACTACCTTCGACCCAAGTATGACGGAGATCCCCAGCACTTCTGACCATGGGCCCGGGCCGTTCGCCGATGCCCCGGAAGAGGTTCGTGGACGGAGGAGGCCCATGAGGCCCTGTCCTTACCAGAACCAATATTTTGATGGCACTTCGGCTGCCTATGCCGAGTTCAAGCGGGTTTATAGCATTCCGCCAGACGTAGAGGTCCGCCTTCTGCCGAACAATGACCCGAGGGATCTCCCACACCGAGAGGGGGCGCTGATCTTTCCCTTAATGGCAATAACCGAAGGGGGAATCAGATTTCCCCTCCACCAATTCGTTCGACGAGTCCTTCGGACTCTGAATCTGACCTCCTCCCAGCTCACGGTGAATTCGTACCGAATCATAACCAGCATTATCGAATTGAGAAGGCAGTATAACCTGACCTTCGGGCTAGAGGAGTTATTTGGGGTATACCTGTTGGGCGTCAACCGCGAACATGAGAGGTATTACCTGTCCTGCCGAACGGGGTATGACAGCTTTTTGATCGACCATTTACCTGACTCGGAGGAATGGGCGAGCGTATACGTCTCGGTGACCGGGAATTTCATGTTCGGTCCCGGGGAGAGAGTAGACACCACCACCACGGTTCGATTTGACAAAGGATCCCCTGGTCGGTAAAAGTTTTGACTTCAATGCAACAGATACATTCGTTTATGATATTCTGCATTTATTGACCGAGTAATCTTATTCATGCAGGTGAGGGCGTTGTCCAGACGCTTCGGGAGAGAGCGGTTCGGGCGCAGATTTCAGCCGCCTTTGCTATTCCAATAACCAGCCGCTACGCCCCTGATCTGCTCGGTTACGTTGCTTCTTACACCGGTTTCTTAAAGAAGAAGCCGAGGCAGCAAGGTGTTCCAAGAGCGGGCCGAGGACGCGGCCGAGGAGCCAGGGTTGGAGTACGTGAGGGAAGAGCGGGGAGAGGGGAGAGAAGGGCAGAGAGGGAGCCCGAAGCGGAGGAGAGCGCGTCCGCACCCCGGGGAGTCATCCGCGAGGAGATTGACCGAGAAACGCCTGAAAGGACAGGTCTGAGCGGCGAAATGTCTGGCCGAGGCACCCGTGAGGTGATAAATTTGAGGCGTCAAAGGCCGAGGGGTCGAGGGCGCGGCTCTTTTGTTGGCACCCCCGGTGCTGGGACTTCGGCGGCACCTCCGGCCTCCCCTCAGGAGCCCCCGGAGAAGAGACAACGGGTCGAAAGCCGAGGGGATGTCCGAGGAGGGGACCAAGAGACCATCTTTATCCCCGAGGAGGAGGAACAAACCGGGGGAGCCGGGAATACCGGGGAGGAGGGGGGCGAATGGGTCAACCCCCGGGAGCTCCCATGGGCGCCAGAGTTCCGTCATTTCACCGGTCGGCAGATTCATCATGCTGATACAGTGAAGAACCTTGGCGTTGCATTCGGGATGCTAAGGGGAAGCATACTTCCAAGGGATGCCCGTGCCGTCAACGGTTTGACCGAGGACTTGACCGCGGAGATTGCGCAGGCCCTCTTTACCGTAAGTTTCACTTTTGAATCCTCCGTTCTTGAATGTTGGGGTCGATTGATGATATTCTTTTTTTTGTCTTGCAGGCCGGTGCTCGGGCGCTTGTGGTGAACGACCGGTTCAAGGAGCAGGAGCAGGAAGTGGAGCTGCTGAAGAAGACCCTTGCTCAGAAGGAGGATGATTTAAAGGTGGCAAGGGAAACTTGTGACCTTTATCTGTCCGACTTCCAAAGGTGTGACCGAGAGCGGGTAGCTGCCGAGGAGAGGGCTACGAAGGCCGAAGAAGATGCTAACACTCTGAGAGCTACCGGGGCCCGGGAGGTGGAGTTTGCAAGGAACAAAGGCTACGATGAAGGCTGGGACGCAGCCGGAGTAGAATATAAGAAGCAGGTCCGGGAGATTGAGGCCGAGCTCTACAGAGATCGGTTCTTAGACGGGCTTCGGTACGGGCATGAAGCCTTGATCAGCAAGCTTACCTTGCCAGAAGGTTCCGAGCTCCGGACTGTGCCTGAACCACCTCCTGAAGAGCTCGTGCCACCAGAGGAGGAAAATGAACCGGTGCCGAACCCAGAGCCCTGAGCGCTCTCTAGGCAATCAGACCCCGGCTTCCTTGCTTTCTGATGGAAACACTTCTTTTTCTTCTTTTCTTTTGAATAGTCGGTTGACTGGATGGCTCCGAACATTTGGAGTTTGCCATTCCAGTGTTTGTAAATATTTGATATTGAAGCAGTAGCTTTTGTTCAAACCCATAGTTCTGTGAATGCTTTCTTTTCTTGAATGTTTATCTTTGGAATGCTTTGAATGATTGGCTTGCTCCCCAGGTTATGATGCCCCTGCTTTGGTGGAACTTATGTTTGTAAAAATAAGTTTGACCGAAGCATTAACCGAAGCATTTTGTCAATCAAGAAAAAAGATATTTAATCAAGAAAGTGATTTAGATCCGCAGCCCCTGCTCTAAAGAGGGTCGGTAGGACCGAATCAGGAGCAGTTAATGAAATTTTGGGTTTGTATGCCCGTTCATTTAATGGATTTGAGTCTAACGAGCGAACGCGAGATCGTATTGCTGCTAGGGGACGTAGGCCGAGGGTACGAAGGGGTACGGCTTGCGCCATAGGTTCGTAACACAGCGAGTCCGAGCAGTGGGAATATTCTGGCGGGTCGGTTTAAGGGGCTCGGGGGAAAAGCCGAGTATCCTTAAAGCGAGTGGACAGAAATCCAGATGACCGAAGAGGCCATGATGACTTGGTGGGAATTATGCCCGAGGGTAACAACTACGGTAGAGCAATATCCCTGAAGTCGGTATAAAACGGTTCGGGCGAGAACGGACCGAGTCAGTAATGTAAAACAGCCAAACTCAAATTTGTACGAATAGTGCCAATAGAAGGGATTCTCATTCAAAACTGGAAGTGCTGCTAATACATAAGCAAATTGTCTCCCATACTTGGGTAAAAGAAAATGTTTTTAACACAATAAAGACTGCGAGGGCTTCGGTAACCGAGCTTTAACCGTAAAATTTCTTCAAGTTGTTAGCATTCCATGTCTTGGCAATGGGGGAACCATCCAACTTTTCTAACTTGTAGTTTCCTGATCCGAGGTGTTTGAGGACTCGGTAGGGACCCTCCCAATTGGGCATGAGCTTTCTCTTCTTGGATTTCTCCACCACCTTCTTCCAGACAAGGTCGTCGGGCTTAAAAGACCTGAGGCGGACACTCCGGTTGTAACCCTTGGCGACCTCCTGTTGGTAGGAGGCGAGTTTGATTCTTGCATTTTCTCACTCTTCTTCGGCTAGATCAAGATCCAAGGCAATACTGCCATCGTTGGCCGACTCTTCGAAATTTTCAGTGCGCATGGTAGGGAGTCCGACTTGGAGAGGGATAACCGCTTCCATTCCGAATGCTAAAGAGAAAGGCGTGCGACCAGTGGAGCGCCGAGGAGTAGTGCGGTAGCCCCAGAGGACCCTAGGTAGCTCTTCGGCCCATTTTCCCCGTCGTGACTCGAGTCTTCGTTTGAGTCCGGATGAAATAGCTTTGTTTGCCGCCTCGGCCTGACCGTTGCCTTGGGGGTAAGCCGGGGTGGAAGTGTCCCATTTAATACCATATTCGTCAAGCAAGGCTCGGTACTTTTGTCCTGTAAACTGCCTACCATTGTCCGTAATTATAGCGAACGGCACACCGAAACGGGAGATAATGTTTCGCCATACAAAGCGGATGACGTCTGTTTCTTCAATGGTGACAAGGGGCTCGGCTTCTACCCATTTCGAGAAGTAATCAGTTGCAGTTAGGAGGAATTTGAATCCACCCGGAGCGACTGGGAGCTTTCCAACGATATCCATGCCCCATTGAGAAAAGGGCCAGGGGCTGGTGAGGGGGCTGAGATCCCGGGCCGGTTGATGGATAATAGGAGCGAACATCTGACACTTCTTGCAACGCTTGACAAATGCTTCTGAATCTTTCTTCATTGTTGGCCACCAATACCCCTGAGTGAGGGCTCGGTGGGCCAAGGATCGTCCACCGGAGTGGCA